>JAQJVK010000030.1:0-74943 GCA_035578135.1 Flexamia atlantica | reverse complement strand
AACCTAACCTAACCTAACCTAACCTAACCTAAGCCTTTATTATGCAATAAGGGGTGGGCCCCAATTTGGGTCCCACCTATATTAGCTAGATTTTTCTTATAACGATCACTAACATGCATTTGTAAGGCCTTTTGTGCCAGGTCTCGGTCAAACCTAAAACCTGACCTATTTTAAACCTAACTTAACCTGACCTATTTTAACCTAACTTAACCTGACCTATTTTATCCTAACTTAACCTGACTATTGGATTTTATTTAAAACATTTATTTATTATAGATAAATTCTTTTATACCATACTACTTAGAGGCAAAACTCCATTGGTAGATAGACTCATATGAGCCAGGTTCTTTAGCAAGTACTGTATGAGATTAGATATTCAAAGAGAGCACCGGAGATGCTGGTATTTGATTAAAGGTAGGTAGGAAGGTTAAAGGTAAATTGAGATTGCTATGAAGGTATTTTGTACTATAATAAAGGATCACTTGAGACACAACAACTCAACATTTACAATTGATTATAAGATAAAAACACATTTATTACACTATATACCTAACAATACTGTTACATTTCAAGTAATTTATTACTCCATAAGACTCAATGTTAAATATAATCTCCATAAGAGCCCATGTTAAATCTTTTCTCCATAAGAGCCCATGTTAAATCTATTCCCCATAAGAGCCCATGTTAGAACTCAAGTGGGGGCATTACTACTCGTGCCGGTAAGACGTCCCTGTGTTACTTTGCTCTTTGATATTGCATAACCTCACTTTTATACTTGAAAATGTCTAGTCCTAACTTGAGCTGACTATTGGGTTTTATTTAAAATTGGTATATGGGAACATTTTGAGTCAAACACTGTAAAATATACGATGATCAAAGGGAGCACCGAAACACAATGACTACCGGTTGACCGCTATGACATAACCCGAGTTAGACACGAACTCGTACGGAGATTACCGAACTTACACGAACTCGGATCCTAACGAGTCAACAAGTCGGAAAACTGCAACCCTATTGGTTCAATTCGAGTCAGAAACGAACTCGTCTGGGGATAGATGAAAACATTAAGTGACAACACAAGTAAGGTTCATTAATAAATAAATATATTTGATAGTTTAAGGGGGAATGATATTTTTCTCCTTTACATGATCATAAACTGACAATAGACAATTTTTCATTATCTCTCAACCCCGTCTGATAAACGGGGTTTTCATAGTCAAGTTAGGTAAAAATAAACGCAAAGCATACATATAGCATACATAAACGCGTCACACAAACGCAAACGCACATACAAACACAATGCAAACACAATACAAACGTAAAGCATACACAAAGCATACACAAACGCGTCACACAAACGCAAACGCACATACAAACGCAATGCAAACACAATAAAAACGTAAAGCATACACAAAGCAAACGCAATGCAAACGTAAACACACATACAAACACATATGCGAACGCAAACAAACATGCAAACGCAAACGCATATGCAAACACACATTGAAGAGAGCATCGTTTCAGTGCTCTTTTCAGAAAAGTAATATCTAAAGCCATCCCACAATAACTTTAACTAAACTCTTCTAAGTCAACAAATTTTTAGGGCCCACGTTTCCACACCACGGTAAGCCTTTATGGCTATGCCGTAGGGGCCTCGGCGCGCTCTTTTTGTTAACCCAGAGCATCCCCTGTAGGCCTAACCTCTGGGGTGAGGATAGAATTATAAGCTCTATCTCTCACACTAATAGATTTTTTTTTGGCCTCTGTTGGTCTGTTCATTATGTATGAGGCACTCGGTCATTTACTGGGGATAATTCCCTTTCATTTTGACCTGTAACCTCTCCATTTACTGAGACCAACAGAGGATTTTTATATTTTTTGACTCAAACAATTGATTTTACATTCTACAAACCCAATAAAGCTTAAAAAGAGAGCTACTCATTATCTTTGAAATCTAACAATATCCCACCGGGCATATTAATTGAATGACCCAGCCAAGTTCTGAGCCAAACTATTAACTTTGCCCTACATTCACACATCATTCAGGTTTACGGGCTTTTACACCACGCCAGGGACCTTCATTCACACCAGACATCAAGTCCTTGTCTGTGGCAGACGCGGGAAATCATTTTCTACAGCAACTAAGCCAACCCGCCATCACTATGGACTTACCAGGGATTAGCCCTGCCAAAATGTGGGTGTCTGTCCGCAGAACAGAAGCTTTCAAGACTAAGCCTTACTAACTTCTCACATACACACTCACACTCATACAGTGGGATACATTAGATTTGTTTAAGGTAACTTTGAATCTTTAATATCAATAAATGGAAGATAAAACTTCTTTGGAAACTGTCTTTTTACCAGCTCTCTTGCTTCAGGATTAGGAGAACGTAAAATCAAAGTTAGTAATCCAAATTCATCAACAAAATAGGTTCTACCATCATGTTTTTTGATACCTTGTTTTTGGGTTTCTGGAAAATCTTTAAAAATCTTTATACTGTTACCATTTAAAGAAGATTTAATCCCCCGTCTAACCTCAAGATGCCCCAAGGCTTTAGCTATATCCATAGCTTTAAACCAAGGGTTACCTTCACTATCAAACAATACCAAGACTAAATGTTCATTAAGATTACAATATTTAGCAGACATTATAAAACAATTAAGGAGACACTTAAACTGTTAATACCTTGTCAACGCGTCTGCTCAGGAGCACTGTCCAAGACAGAATGACCTCAGTATTGAGAACAAGATGTTTATACATTACATTTAAGGGTTACCGCACTCATCTAAGGTGTAAGGTAGCAGCTAGGAACAGTAACAACAGTTACTTCCAAAGTTATAATATCTGATAGCGTCTTAACTTGAGAAAATATTTTTCAAAATGATAATCAAAAACTGCCGGTGTTAGTTTGTTTAGCTGTAAAAATGGAATATTTCCTGAGGTATCACCATGGTTGATTTTTATTTGTATAAAAGCTTTAGATGTCAAATTCTGTGTTATATGACATACTATTTGCTCTGAAAATGTCAAAGGCCATTCAAAAACATCTATTGAACCTGTTAACTGAAACATATATTCTGTACAGGTCAAACAAAATTTAGAGTTTTCCTTTAGCTTTGTCTTGGACAAAAATTTCAAAAAGACTGCCATGGCAAATACAAGTATATTATTATAGCAACAGAGCAGCTCTAGTACATCCGCTCAGTACCACAGCTAAAAACAGACTAACATTTTGGAGCATGTGTTAAGAGGTATATGAGCTCTATGTTTGGTGGTGTACATGCCTGGTTTATGTTACTGTATTCTTTGTTTTTTATATCCATAAGGCACTGTATCATATCCATCAACTAATTTCCTTTTTGAACCAGTAATTTTAAACATTTTTGTTTCATTGGTAGTTACAACATTTTTGTCTTTAGTTCTCCTGATTCTACTCTCGTGAATTTCTATAATTTGAGGAACTTCACTAAGAACCATATCTTTCAATGTCTTAAAGTTTAGTAATTTAGATGTTTTTAAATTCAATGTTAATCCCTTTATTTTACAGACTGAGACAAGGGCTTGCTTGTTAGTTGACCAGACAAGATAGGCATAGGTTTTAGGTCCCCCAGAGACAAACTCAGTTATATATGAGCCTGGGCCATACTCTACAAGTTCATCTGTCATTTCCCCAAGGTAATCTCCTGTAGGGACTCTGTACAAACCTTCCCGGAAGTAATAAATACAACTGTCAGTATCATAGTATAAGACCTGGTCTCCTAAAGCTTCTAAATATTCATATAATTTCAATCTGGCATGAGCTGTAGTGTAGGCTGCAATTACAACATTAACAGTTTTCAATGTCTCCCTAGCCTCATCTAAGTTTTTCCAGTTGACTAATACTACTTCTTCATTAATAGCCTCAATAAATCTAACTACACTTCCAAGCTGAGTACACAATGCAAATAAATCTTTAGAGTTTCTAACAAGTGAAGTTTTTTCCATGTTCTCTCTCTGCCCAAATTTTCCCCAAAATGAATTCAGCATAAGCTTCGCAAGTGATCTCAAGCCCCCATTCTTAATAATTTTGTCCTTTTCCAATTGAATCCCTTCATGCTCTAAGAACTTGGAAACATACAAGTCTTTGTCTTCTTCAGTTTTACACCATTCTGGAAACCCTGATGCCTCTTGTTTTAACTTTAGAAATTTATTTATAAAGTCAGTGAACAACCCTGCTTCCTCAAAAGTCACCATCTGATACTCCCACAGTTCATACATGTCTAATATTACATAGCCTTTTTCTACTGCTTTTCTAATTTCATCCATAGTCCAGGTACCCACTAAAGCTCTCTCCTCACACTCATGAACACAATCACCTTGATTTGAAGTTTCCTCACAAGTCCTACATAGTACAAACATCAATTTATCATTCATCTTTGCAGGGAGTACAGGATGATAAAGATTAAAAGGAGGTAAGATCTTACATTTCATTAAACCATCCACTTCAAGACCTCTTTCTAAGCATTCTTTATTTCCAATGTAAATCTTTGGATGGCCTACAGGATATTTACAATATTTATTTACATATGGGTACAAAGAGCAGACATCTACATACTGGATTGTCTCTCCCTCTTTACACTTGTAATATGATTTTATATTGTCTGTCCTACCCCCAAAGAATGCATCTCTAGCGTTTAATGGTAAAGTGTTTAGAATAGAAAGTTTATCCAAATGATTTAGTTTGTGTTCTTTCTTTAAATTGTTAAAGTCACACTCCCACATCTCTACAACTTCCCCAAGCTTTTCAATTTTAGATTTGGTTTTCTCATAACGCAAATGTAATGTATCAGAGGGATCCTCCTTCAAAGGAGCCTCTCTGTTGTAGGGATAACATTTTGGACACCCATGCCAATAACACCCATGAAATTCATACACATTCTTTCCATCAAACCCATCAACTTTCAACCCCTTAATTTTGACTTCCCTCCCTCTGCCTGCATGTTGAATTTTTACCCCGCGCCTTTCCTCTTCCCAAGTCAGCCACTGTAAAGCCAATGCTGATTGATTGTCAGTTAGTCTATAACCATTTTTAGGGATCAAGCCAATAGTATTAGGTTTTAAAAAGTTACGGCGAAAAACCAAGTTACATGCACTTGCTATAGTGATTGATTCTAGAAATGGGTCTACATTACACTGTTCAAGAAGTAAGGCTCTAAATTTAATACAGGCTTGAGCCAAGATTTCAACATCTGAGATACAATACTCCAAGATTTCCTTTTTAAAATCAAACACATAATTTTCAGCTACTCTTTCATCATACCATTTCTCAAAGTCATTGTGATTTTTCTCAAACATAGTTTCAGGGCAATAGTACTTTTTGTCAGGCATAGGACCAACATAATTTTGATTTGCTAGGGTGTTGAACAAGTGTGGGAAGTAACCCTTCTTTTTCTCGGGAGGCAGATCGAAGGCTTTAGGGAGTGCAGAGAGAGACATAGGAAAATAACTCAATGAATCAACAAACCTTACGTTATCTACTTCAATTAGTATCAATTTTGTTCCCCGGGGAGTGATGTTTGGTGTAAACTTGGTTTCTTCTATGATGTACTTTAAAATAAACTGAAAATCAAAGCCCTGTCCATTATGAGCAATTACACAAACATGTTTAAACTGTTTCCTCACTGTCATTACATAGTTCATAAACTCCTTAACAGGGTCTTTTTCAAATACTTTTTGTCTCTCTGAGCAAGTTTCACACTCTCCTCCATTGATACACTTGAAACAATACTGTTGAGACACACATAAGTTAACCTTGTGAACATTTTTACTAGGATCTGAGGCCAAGACTTCATCCTGTCTTGTTTCAAAATCAAAGAAAATAAAGAGAAAGTCTCGGTTCTTTGGACTTCTCCGGTCAACTTGTATATAACACTGATGTTTGGGATCTTTAAAAGCACCACATGGCTTACAATAAACCTCTCCACAAACATGAACATCTTTACGTTTAGTCGGGAAAACTAGCTTTTTGCAATGTTGGCAAAGCTGTATAGTCTTACAAATCTGCCCTTGGTGAGCTATAAAACACCGTTCATTTCTGAAAAAACGTTTGCAAAACCGGCATGTTATGCCTCCATGTTCAAGCTTACAAGGAGGGGAAATAGAATGACAGGAAGAGCAACAGTTAGTACACCTATGCGCACCCTTATGATCATAGGGAAAATGACAAGCTTCACAAAAATATCTACAAACAAACGCAGCAGTTAAATTAGTAATGACATTGTAGTGACCATCATGAAACAATAGGTTAATTTTAAATTTTGCATCATCATTTCCACCGGCAAAATATACTTCTCTACCTTTACTATCATAATTGTATACTGTTATCCTGTACTTTTTTAGGTGAGCCTGGAATTTCTCTAATTCAGGGATGCCAGCTCCTCCCTCTGGTATTTCAACTTGAGACTTAGCCATAAGTTTCTTAGCTCTTAAGGTCTGCCGACTACCTTTATCATCACGGATAAGACTATATTGGGGATCATTTTTAGCATAAGCCTTGCCTACCACTAAAGCTCTAGGGAGACATAGGTTATCTCTGTTATTAATGACAACTATACCACGCCTTGCCTTACACTCTTCCTTAAAAGTATTATAGAGGCCAGGTCTTACTCTACCTTTTCCGACAGGAACATTTACCCTTGAAACATCTACTCTAAAAGTATCAGATGAAGTAATGTTTCCAGAGTTACTTTGAAGTATTCCCCCAAAAATCTGCCAAATGTCATTACTAGTTACTTCAGAGGCTAACCGCATGTTAGTATACCCCGGTTCCTTACTTTTCAAATTGATAGACATTAGTTTAAAGCCAAGATAGTCTGTAGGAGAAGCTTTAGATTTTTCCCTTTCAACTATTTTATCAAGCCCTTTACGTATCCAGTCAAACTCACTCACGCCTTTAGGAGGCTTAGTAAACTTAAAAGTAGTACTAAGACCATACAGTCTAAATTTTCGATTATAAGTCTGTTCTTCGCCAATAAAAACAATTGGTTCCTTAGTTGGAGAACTCCAGACAGACTGCATTATTTAAAGTTAATAAAAACAAATACAACTATTAATAAAATCAGGCAAATACACCAACCAAAGATTATAAAAAGTCAGATTTAAAAGTATACTTAAATTTATGCAACTCAAAAGTTAGTATGTTATCTCAATATCAGGAGCAGAGCACACAATGTCTACACTGAACAAAAGTCTAGAGCAGAATGACAAACTGAGCTAATGGTAACAGGTATATGAGGTAGTACGTACCGTACAGAAATCAGTGACTACACAAGTCAAAAGAACAACTGTACATATTAATACAAGGGTGTGACTACCCAATCCAAAAGAACAACTATACATGTCAATGCTAGTAAACTGACTACACAAATCAAAAGGACAACCATTTAAAAGCTACAAAAGCAAAGTTAATTATTACATATCCATTTCCTTTATGGACAATAAATGTTAATTTTCCCATTAATATTTAAATTAATAACTTAATAACTCAATATATGATAAAAAGTACAGACTAAGGTAGCAGAAATTCAAATATACCCATATACAAGTTTTAATTAAAATTCAATAATTAGTTTCTGAGATATAGTGTTTTATTTTTTGCCCCTTTAATTTCTGTGATGCAACCCGCATCACCCAGTTTAAGCCTTAGCATAAGTTGACATGTACCTATACATCAAGTTACATCAATATCCATCAACTAGTTCTTAAGATATTAAATTTTTTAATGTAGCCCCTTCAATTCTCTAGATACTCACCCGCATTACAGGGTATAAGTATGATTTAAATTGTAGCAGAAGTTAACAAGTATCCACATACCAAGTTTCATTAAATTCGGTCAAGTAGTTCCTGAGTTATTAAATTTTAAGTTTTTACATGATAATTGACCCTTCATTTTTCAGGATGCAACCCGCAACATCCTAGTTAAGACCTGTCATATATGTCAGTACCGCCTGGGGGGCACCTACACTACGTAGTAGGTGATTTTTGGCCTCAAAAATGACGTAGGACTTACCATTTTTGAGATATCAGCATTTTTAGGTATTTTTTGTCAAATTTGAGAAGAAAAAGAACAAATTGAGGGAGAGGGTGGGGTAAGAGGGGGGTGTAAGGTTTTGGAAAAGGCAGAAGAGGTTAAGAAGTACCTAAATACCAAATTTTAGCTACACCCATTCCAAAGTTATTTAATTTTAAGTAGAATTTCATATAACGTTACAAAGAACTAATGTAACATACCCGGTATACACATGTCTTTTAATACTCTATGTGATTAACTACACTTTAGGGGGATAATGTGACATAACATATAGTGTTATAAATATGAATGTTTTCACTGTCTACAGTTGCCAATACTGGTACAGGGGGGCGGGGGACAGGGGACAATGACGACATACTTCCCGTATGTCTTTTCAAGAACAAATAGCTTATCAGTCAACGAAACCACCAAACAGGATACCATACTTCCTGTCGATAGCTAGTGAGTCAGTCTTGAACGCAATGTGGTGTTTAGTGCAGTGTTGTTCGCTCGCTTGTTCTCGCCACCACCACCGCCACGGTAGCGTGACATAGGAAGTACGTATGTAAATACGTATGTAATAGAGGTAACGTAGTATGTTATATGGACTATATACCTGTTATAGTATATGCATTTTACTCTATGCTGTTGGCAACACTGTTTGGCGGGCTTTTTTCCGTTTTTCCCGCGCTTTTTTTCCGTTTTGGCGCGCTTTTTTTTAAACAGCTGATTTTCAAGGTCAAATTTCTGCCAATTCGCTGCCTACCCTACTTGTTCTCATCAGCACTTGTTGGATCCAATAACAAAAATATATCACTCATTATAATCAGTCTACTTTATTATAAAACAAATTATAAAAATAATTTAATAGTTTTAAAAGATACAAGCAATAACCAGGAAAATTTTACCTCAAGTAGTAATAATCATATATTTAACTTCATAAGGCGATTGTTTGCCGTCAAAATTGCAGACGTTTGGCAAGTCATAGAAAGATGGGAGAGGGCTCAAATTAAAGGTCTCAATTCCATGATGGTGGGAAAAATAATAAAATTGCTTGATATTCACCGGAAAACAAGAAATAATGTAAAATATTTACCATTTAAAAAGCACTGAGATCTATGAAAGGTCTGCTTTGATTACATAAAACATGAGATGCTGATACTTAATTGAAGGTAGGTAGGAAGGTTAAAGGTAGATTGAAATTACTATGAAGATATTTTGTACTTTAATAAAGGATCGTTTAAATATTCCCTCACTAGGGGTTTTAAACCCAGTAGTTTGCTGTTAATTACCTCACTAGACACAAACACTCAGCATTTACAATTAATTATAAGATAAAAACACAATGATTATAATATATTCAGAACAATAGTAAAATACAATTTTAAGCACTTTATTACTCCATAAGACTCAATGTTAAATATACTCTCCATAAGAGCCCATGTTAAATCTATTCTCCATAAGAGCCCATGTTAAATCTATTCTCCATAAGAGCCCATGTTAAAACTCAAGTGGGGACCTTTCTACTTGTATCCTGTAGCATTTAAAAATCAATATTATCTGGAAAAGCTAGATTCGACTACAATTTCCAATTAGCCTACGCTTATGATCTTTGGCCCAGCCCATGTACCTTAGGCAGCTTTAGCTTTGTCGGAATCAGAAGTTGATGTTATGAAGTGACGTATGTGAGTTAGGGCACTCAGCAATCTTTTAACTCCTGATTTTGATTATTGACGGGAATATAATATAAGGAGAGTATTATTTACACCAAATATTGCAAATTAGGTTTACTGAGTAATAAGATACACCCTAAATTTGACAATAACCTATAGAATACCGAAAAGGGATCAGCAGAGAGGAAGGTATGATTTTTTTATAAATTGGATATAATTTCGTACAATTTTGATTTGGTATCTATTTTTATATAAAATTATAGGAAAATGGTCTGAAAATAAATTTTGGAACGAAATGCCCCGGAATTTTTTCAATAATCCCTGTAAAATTCCCGGAATACCCGTAATCCAAGAACTTTACCCGAACGCCCCGGTGTCCTGTAAATCCGTACTACTGAAAATCGGTCCCACTGCGGAATTTCTGAGAACAGCCAGGGCGAGTTATTTTCCTTTCTAGTACCTAGCCCCACCTCCCCGAGCTGGGTTAGGTTAGGTTAGGTTTGGTTATGTTAGGTTGGGTTAGGTTAGGTTAGGTTAGGTTAGGTTAGGTTAGGTTTGGTTAGGTTAGGTTAGTTTAGGTTAGGCCTAAATGACAAAAGACAACTTTTGACATTTAGCCAGTCCAACGCCTGGATAAAGTGTGATGGGAATCGTTTTATTAATTTACTATATTATAAACATTTAATACAAAGTAAAAAACTGAAAAACTGCGCATCGCTGGTTGTGCTTTCACTCATGGGGCAGGTAGCAAGTAGCCAGTATTCATTGTTACGGCGAACTATAGAGTGGGACGGATTTTCACAAATTCCTTAGAGGGACCGATTTTCACTGGAACGGATTTACCCTCACTCGGACGCCCCTCGAAACACCCGGATTCCGAATAATTACCCGGAAATCGGCAGCGCCGATACACGGTGGGCTATGGCGGCATGCAGCTCCCTCGGTGGCCGATCTCTGAGGTGTCTGGCCGATAATTGTCCAGCCCGCCCCCCGCCGCCGGCCTCCACACCGGGCTTTCTACCACATTACCCGCACATTAATTTGTCGACATGCGAATTTCGAGGGAATAATTTTTAAAATAATAACTTTCGGGAAAATATCGAACTCTAACAATTAAGTGTGTTCGTGTTCTCGGCCGTGTAAACGTGTCTGGTCCTCCTTTCTTCGGAGGCGGAGAACAGGTATCCGCATTTAGGTTATGTTGAAATAATAAGCCTAATCTAATTAGGCTTGTTAGTTAACTGTAGTCTTATACCGTGTTATTACGTGCGCTGTAAAGCGGCCGTAAAATCTAATATGGGTCTGTAAGGTTGCTCATCGTCAGCGGTCGCAATTTGTACTGGGATCTTAAAACGTTCTGCAATATCTGAGTGAAGTTAGAATTAACTTCACTCAGAATGAACTTAATATAACGAAAACGTGAAGACGAACGAACGTGACGAACGTGTGAAGTTATATGAAGTGAATTCATATTCATAGGTTTCGGCACATTTCGCTTACGAAAAATTCGGAAATTCACTTAATTATTGGTAGATATCTTTGAGACGTGTTAGGAGGTTTGGTTTGGATTTCATACCTTCAGTACCACCGGCCGTTAAAGTCCTCGCAAGGTATCCTTTTGCTCGTCAGTTTAATTCAGCCGGATTACTAAAATATCGATAATTACACCGTTTCCAAGACAGATTTTCAACATAGAACTGTTCCCAAGTATCAACTCCTCACCGAGTGAAAGCTTTGTGAAGATTTGACGGTTTAATAATCCATATGTTTATTTAAAAATCGGATATTTAATCACTGCTGAAGCCAAAGTGTCGTATGTAATCATTCTATTATTAAAGTTGTACGTTAATTTTCATTTTTGACGTAAAGAAATCAAAATGATAAATAATACTCTTCTTTTGAAGAATTCTAAATGCATATAAGCGGTTTCTAAAAATCATCAGGCAACTTTTCCAAAGAAGCAATAGTAAATCTTCTCACCTAAGTTTTATATTAAGAACGGTCATATTGAAAGTGAGCCAAATGCATATTAATACTGGACTGAATTACTTGAACACTAAAAATAGTCTATACAGGGTGTTCCAAAAATGTGGGACAATAATTTACATAGTGACTCCTTGGGTCAAAATAAGCAAACAAGTTTATATAGACATATATGTCCTATCTCGTTTAGTCAATTGGTTTAGTTTAGTGTTTGTCTGTCTGTTTGTGTTTTTTTTTTACAAAATAATTCACAACTCCTTAACGGCTTGGTTAAAGCGTTCAGATTTTGCAAAAATGTTTATCTTATTAATCGCTATCATATGTCGTTATCTGTCTGTTGTCGCTATTATCTGTTGGTTACTAATAGCTCCATCATTTCAAAATGGCGGTTATTTGAAATATTTGGATTTTCTTGAAATTCGCGGCCAAATAGTTAAAATAGCCGCAATTTATAAACGGTTAAAGATTTTTTATTAATACTTTGTACAAAAGTAATGATAATAATATAGAAATTTGTTCACAATCTCAACGCTGTAACCTACCTGTAATCTACCTTCTCTGTGCTGTAACTCAAACCGTTAAGGAGTTATGAATTATTTGTAAAAACACATACAGACAGGCAGGCGCTAAACTAAACGAGATAAGACATATGTACGTCTATATAAACTGTTTTGCTTATCTCGACCCAAGGAATCACTACGTAAATTATTGCCCCACATTTTTTGAACACCCTGTATAGTCAAACTAAATCTCCTCCTGATCAAGCGTAGATTTATTTAACGGTCGGATCGACTATCTCCGAGCAAAGTTCGGACCGCTCAGTTCCCAAGAGAGCAAAAAGTGTATCTATGAAATTAACTACAGAATCGACTGAATCGACTGACACCTATCAAAACGGCACCGCACCTCGATCGAACAGAGCGGTCGACCACACGCCGAAAAGATGGGTGGCTCCTGCAACGAAAGCGTCGCACCTGCTCCGACAGCTTTCACTGTTCTGTTGCTGCGAAGAGACGCGGAATGTGCCCGACATCTTCCGCGGCGTTACTCAATCATTGTCCCCAGTCGCGGCGACCGGTGCTGACCTCTGCCGGTCCCGGAGTTAATTGGAACTAGTGTTTGGATATCGAAAGAAAATATCGATATTCATATAGACGATAATATCGGACCCTCAATATCGATATTCCGAAAATATCGGATCAAAAATATCGATATATCGGAAAAATATCATGAAATCAGAAAAATGTCGTTAAAAATTAATCGAATTCATACGGTACGTATCACAACAGTTAGCAGCACACCTGTGACGTCCATTTGATGTAAAATTGTTTACAATTTATAGTTTGAAGTATAATTTTGGATAAATAACTATGAAATAAATTATTTTACTGCAAGACTCTTGTTTCAACTACATAGCCAACATAATGTTTTTGAAATTGTGGATAACCATATCTTCACAACAAAACAACAAATAATAGAAAAAATAACTAAAAACCCTTTCTTGTATAGGCCTAGAAAATAAGTTATTTTCAAATTCATTTCTTTAATATTTACTTATCAAACAATATTTAATTACCACTAATGAAAAAGTGCAGAAAAGGTTGAACAGTATTTTATTCATGTATTATTCTTAAAAATCTGCTAACATCAATACTAACGATAACATCGAAGTAAAATATCGATATTCCGATAGTATTGGAAGTCTAATATCGATATAAAAATAACGATATATCGGATCCAAAATATCGATATTTCCGATGTATCGGATATCGATACCAAACATTAATTGGAACTGTCCGGGTGTCCGGGGCTTCGAGTGACCTGTTGGTTCTACTCGAGTCACACCCTGTATGTCGTCGTTCCGCGTACAGTAGACTCTCTCTTAACCGGACATCGGTTTAACCGGACCACACTCCACGGAAGTGACATCTTGTTAACCGGGCGATTTTTATCAACACGTTGGTTTAACCGGACGTGATCGGCAGGGAATAGACAGTACTGTATGGACGACTCTCGTGGAAAAGATTTGAGAACATTAACCACGTGTCAAACCAGAGGTATAGCTTATACAGTATGCATTAGAGTTTAATTCCTTAACGCCCTCACATTTTTAAATATCAAGAAACCCCTTTCTGCGAAATCTTACATAATAGGAAGATAGCCTTTCGCTTCAAATCTATTCCTACACCGGCATTCCTCAGCTTCAGTGGCTTATATTGAAGTACGAAGCTGTCGTTGTTAGTTATGCTTTCATTTAATAATTATGACTAAAAAACATTCACCTACAGTCGGTAACTAACCCGAATCATCCTTTTAGCGATTTTCCCCTATAGAGAAGAATCTGTTACCGTAGTACTCATGGTAAGACCTAAGCCCGAGACCATGATAACTTTCCGTTTTGGGGCCCCCAGAAGCAAAAAACACCGTTCTTTCATTTTCATACATAATCTATGTGTCTTTAAGCACGATAACTTGTGTAAAAATGGTCCAATATTAATCAAATTTTGCATGGACGTGTAAAGTAGTAATTATTCTGATGAGTTCTTAAACCAGCCCAATCTGCCACCAGAAGTGGGGGTAAAGGGGGATAAACTCCCCCCAAAATTGTATTTTTGAGTTTTTTACTTAGACAAATAAAAATAATCAAATGTTTGTTAGCACCATTGAATTCAGCTCGAAAAAAACAAACTGTTTAGTATTTTGAATTACTGCTCTATGTCCACTGGCTACAGCGTATACAGAACCTTCTGTATACATTGCTGCGGGTTACCGAGATATTGAAAGTGGTGAACACAGTGCGTTGTCCCAATGTTAACCATATGGGAAAAAGTAAAATTCTACATCTTCCTTACTTCTTGAAATATCTTGATGAAACTTGGTATATGGCTTCTTATAGTTCAGATCCTATAAATTATTGAATTAAAACCAACCAGTTTTTACATACCTGTTGCAGCAAACCTGCATACTCATTCCCCATATTATTCTTATGGAGCTTACAAAAACATGTCGAATCTCGCTATGCTGGATTGAAATATGTCCTTTTGCGTTTGAAATTCGCTGAGTATGCAGGACTACAGCAACGGGGGTATTTGTTCAAATTTATTTCAGCCTTAATTTCCATACAAATGTTCCATTTATTCAGTGGTTTTAAGAGTGTAGATAATTTTTTTAAGAGTGTAGATTTTAAGGGTGTGTTCAGCTGAATGGGCGGATTTCTGGGGGTGCCCGGCACCCTGGAATTTTTTTGGTGTCTTTTCGGCATGGAAGCAGGGGGAAATATTGTTAACATAACATTGAACGAAGTTATACATAAATTACAAAAGGGTTGTTGTTAAATAAGATAAATATCTATTTAAAATGGGATCTTTAAGTTTTGGAATTGAGCATACGACACTACAAACTTTATTAGGTGAGCTGGCACCCCCAAAGATTAGGTTCCAAATCCGCCCATGTTCAGCTGACAGCGAATACTTGGAATTGTGAATACTTGGTCAGTTTAATTTCATGTGGAGAATTTTATGTAATATTATTGTAAATAAGTGTCGGAATACACCATTATTTCATAATCTGGTACGCACTATTAGGCTTATCTAAAAGTATAATTTTTAACTATAGTCTACGACAAGCTATCGCCGGACCACTGTGGGGGGGTGGGTCTGTTAAGCCGTCTATTGTCCACCCCCGGCGCGGTCGGCGCACCGAAATTGCGCCCCATACCAAACTGACGAAAAAGGTCCGCTAATCCCTAACCGATATTGCGCCCCGAGGGTGGCAGGTACCTGAGGACCGCAACACCACGCAATGACTCAGGAATGTTACCCTCCGCCCCCCCACCCCCCGCCTGACCGGTTGATGAACCACCAAATAGGTATTGACCATTTTGGGGCCTTAAAGTAATAGTACTAACAATAATAGATTGATTATAAAACGTAAGACTATGAACGTAAATATAATAACTATCTAGAAAAATAAATATTAAAACACGAGAAGTGGTTGATAAAAGGGGTAAAATCGGCATATAGAACGTTTAATCAAATAGTTATCCGAACGTGTTGTGGCGAGCGGCGGCGCCGTCATAGAGGTTTCAAAAAAATATATGTTACGTTTCAACTATTTTTCTGAAAAGTGGTAACAATAAAAAAATTCCTGACCAAAAAATAAAAAATTTCGTCGCTTAGTAACTTTTTCATGTTATGAATATAAATTTAATTAATTTTCAATGATTTAATTACTTATTGCAATTACAGTAGGCTATAATTTTTGTCGACTATAATCATACCGACAATCATGACCGTGTTTTGCTATAATCATACCGTTAGTGAGCAGCACTAACAGACATCCTCTTTGCCAAATTTGGTAATTTTTTGTTGACTGTAAGTGTCTCTAACCGCAGTTTATTTGAAAAGCGCGCATTAAAATTTTGTAGCGTTCTGAGCGACGATCCGTGGCTGTTGCCCACAGTCAGGCCGCGGACCGGCTTCACAACAATCAATGCTACGGGAAAACAGATTTCCCCTCTATTATCTGTGCTCGCTGCTCTGCGGATTAGGAAGTGCTGACAAAACTGTATGAATTTTCAGATTTAGCTGACTCCGTTGCTCACTCGCCACTTCCCTCCAAGCGGCAACAATGAAGGGTTTTGAAAGAATTCCTGTGTTCCGACTTCAATGGCGAAGCGAGGAGTCAGTGCTTGCCTCCCTCATGTGATTCTAGGAAGGGCTGGGGCGCAATATCGGTGTACCTCTGGGACAAGATTTAGGGTCGGGGCGCAATTTCGGTGTCTACCTGGATTTTGGGGCGCAATTTCGGTGCGCCCGGCGCGGGGGCTCGGCTCGACCCTCGTTAGTGCCGCTCGGCCGCACTCAGTGGGGAACGCAATACCATGAATCAATTTTTTATAGTGTTATAGTGTTTATAGTGTTTATAGTTTTTATAGTGTTTATAGTGTTACTATTTCAGTACAAGCTGCCTCAGTCAAATTCAGCTACATTCTCCTTTCTATTTCCATAACGCCCTCACATTTTCAAAAATCAAGAAATCCCTTACTGCAAAATCTCACGTAATTGGAAGATACCTTTCCGCTTCTTAAATTTGAATTTCCGCTTAACGATTTTTAAATTTCTATTCCCACAGCGATTATGATAAAATTACTCAGCTTCTGTGGCTTATATTGCAGTACGAAACTGTCGTTAATTTTGTGCTTTAATTTAAAAATTTTGGCTAAAAACAGCCACTTCACCCCCCCCCCCCCCCCGAAACTAAACTAACCCGATTTATCCTTTTTCCGCTAGTATTCGCCTCTATTTCCCCTCATGGGTCCCCCAGCCGCCACTGAGCCGCGGTAGTCGGCTGCAGTCGGCGCGGCTGCGGCTGGATGCAGCGGTGACCGGGTCAGCCGCGGACCCGTCGGTCTAGTTGATATTCGCGTTACACAATCGTCGCCCAGTTTAGGAATCGAAGGAAAGATGTCGACCGGAGAAAGTGTTATCTAGGGGACCGAGTCCGCGCCTGCCCGACCGCCGACTGCCGTGTGCTGTCCGCACCACATCTGCACCGCGTGCTAGTGACAACTTTGGTGTTTGCGAGCTTATTTGAAGCCACCTTCAAACTTTTTTAACGTTTGCAGGCAAATTTCTTGAAATATGTAGCCCCTAAACTGTTACGTAAGTTCGCTAAAATTGTAATAGAAGAAAAAATGCCGCCGTATATTTTTATTTAGTAGGGCGTCTACACAATACAAACATTCGATAAAAGTTTAATAAAAACAGTCATTAAGAGGGGGCTCCAGTCACGAATGGTGTTTCTATACCTGCTACTCCCATAAGACCAATGTTAACTTTCAAATTCGGTACAGCCTCAACCGCTTAACCAAAATTGTCAATCTTTAGCTCATCTGAAAGCACGAAAAATTATCTAGCGATTTCAGTGAGCAGAATTTTGATATAGTTTTTTGTTTGGTTGTAAAAAAATTGCAAAAATTGAGATTTTCGCGATTTTTTATGAATCATTCCAAATTTGATATCGGAATTCTGCGAACTGAAATCGCTAGATAATTTTTGTTCTTTCAAATTACCTAAAAATCGAAGATTTTGGTTGAACGGTTGACTGTAACGAATTTGAAGGTTAGCATTGGTCTTATGGGAATTATGGTCTTAATCCGATTCCTTCAAGTCCATTCCGGGATATTAGTGTGTCCAGAAAAGGTTGCCCAATTGAGACCTTGATTTTTTTAGTTTAGGTGTCCTTCTTCAGTGACGATTAAGAAGGTAAAAGTAAGATATCCCCTACATTCCCCGTCAATAAATAATATCAAACACTCCACTAAATTCTTTACATAAAGTGTTTATGGCAATATTTAGTTTACTCTTGATAATGAATCGCTTTAGGAAAATATATGAAGTACGTCGAAAATGTAGCATCAAACATGTTCAAAACGTTTTGTGTATGGTCAGGTCGCAATTAGCGTACAACTGAATATTTCAATTTGAATATGATTGGATCGTAAATGTAAAATAAATATTCCACAACAGTTTTTATTCACTCTGAAGAATTCAATCAGTCCCATTGCAGTAAATAAAATTTTTTCATAATCTTTGTAAGCCAAGGACAATATACATCGTCCTGAGGATTATCAAACGCAGTTTTAAATGTTGATTTATTTATGATTTTGAAATATATCGTCTTGTGACATTTAAATATTCACCCTCTACCTCTTGGTGAAGGGTTGGAGCCCCCAGTGAGCCGAAGGTAAATCACTAAATAAAAATAAGACAGTGTTTATTAACACTGGTTATCGCCTGATATTGCTCCAAAATACAGTTACTTCAGTGCGTAATCATATTACATCAGTAGTCGCAGATGAGGAAAAACTTAACAGTTAACTCTCTCGTAGGATTACATCGTTTTCTTCAAACAGCTCAAATTATTTCTTGTTCATTCAGGACAGGAATTTCAAGTTATTTTTCGACGAAATGAGTAACAGCTTCCTCTTAAATTGTAATAGTACAGTAATTTACCAACTTGACTAAGACATTGCGTAGGTGATTGTCTCATAGACAAATGAATGCGACAACAAAACAGAGTGCTGCTGTGAAATACGCCGACTGGTAGGTACACTAATGACTGTAGGTAAATCATGTCGTTCATAAATACCGTAGATAAAGGCGAGCGTTGCGATAGCTATGACTCAATTGTTCCATGAAGTTTATCAATCTTAATAACAATAATTTTCCCAATACAATAGTCTTGCAAAAACCTGTAATCGGTTGACTCCGTTATTCTAACAAGTTCCAAGTATGGATTGTAAAATACATTGTCAACAGTTGAATCTACCTTATAAGCAACAGAAACGATTATTCATGACCATTTACAATAAATAATGATCTCTAGTCTAGTACTCTCATCAATTTGACCTAGCAGTACCTATATCTTTATTTGAGCCAACATTTGAAATTAACGATGTTTGACTATTTACATTATCATCTTGTTATATATTATAACCTTATGAGAGGGCCAGTTAATAGTTTACTGTGCTGATGTAAATCAGAACACTCTATTGGGGATTAATGCTGTAATTAGATTTGCTTTTAACTCTGGCTCATATAAAAAAACTGGTACACACTTAAAATGAAAAAGGGCTTTACAACGGGAATAGTAAGTCTATTTATGATTAAAAGTCAGTGTCATAACGTTATGACGAAAACGCTCTTTCTGGCCTTGCCCTAATAGCAAATAGATGTGAGGGGAAAACAATTACACAGGAAAACTAAAAATTAGGACAACCGTTTTGACATTTTGATTTCCAAAACAAAAGGTTTAGATTCTGGGAGAATGATGTACTTAATTAAAGGATTAAAAACACATGTTCACTCCTATTTAAATTTCAATAACCATTCCCTTTAAGTTTAGATTTCACTTTACTTTGTTGATCTTGTTGTTTTGTTACACGTTGACAAGTCACCTTGCAATCTAATCCTTGTACTCTGCGTTGTTGCAAATTCGAAACCGAAAGCCTTCAATAAGATAAGAAATCGCGAGTTAGACTTCGCTTTATGAAAATCATCCGAATCATTTGCAACCATAAAAGGGATTTCTAGAGCATGAAATGGTCTGGGTTTCACCGGGAGTCAGCTGGGCGGCGGGTATGGGGTTTCCTTGGCCTTGGCTGAACTACCGCCAGTCATCGCATTGCCGTTCATCTGCCGCATGACAAGCAAGTAACTGTATTGGATGCATTTAAATCGTGCAAGAGAGTGCGTCTATGTTATAGAGTGGTATGAATAACCTTCACCTTTACAGTCACTTGTGCCCCTGGAGGTTTTAATACTTACTTGAAATGTAGACATTGGCAAGATTTGCAGTCTATAAGAAAAGGTCACAGAGCGTGATATTGTTACTACTCAACACTGCACTAATCGTAGGAAAAAAGGCCTCTCTGGTGGTAGTTCCCCAATCATCCATCCTTCATTGCGAAAAAGCTGTAGTCCTTTGTCGTATGTTCTGTCATTGAAGGGGCTTGATATACCAATGATTCCACTGGTTTCTTATTTGGGACAAAGGTATGGTTTTCGTCTCAAACTTCCAAGGAGATATTAATGTATTTTTCGTATTTTTACTTCATGTCTAATTCTTAGCCTTTTGGCTAAGAATTAATATCTCTTTCTTCTCCCCTATGGAGAAGGGAGGTTTCCGGAGGACTCATGATAATACCTAAGCCCGGGACCACAATAACTTTTCATTTTCTCTCGAGTCAAAAAATCATCATTCGTTGAAATTTATTTATGTGTGTATCGTAATTTGTATTTGTGCCTGGGAACATGATAACTCTCGCAAACATAATCCAATCATAATTAAATGTGGCTAAGACGTACATGGTACTACATATTCGACGAGTTCTTCACTTAGGACTTAGGTGTGCCATATTAGTATAATAATTCCTTGTTTCAGGGCTACTCCTGCCTGGACCTGCTCAACGCAGGTCGTATGCGCCACTCCGGAGTCTACTACCTACAGATCCGCGGCACCACCTACTGGTTCCTCAAGTCTTCTGTGTGTTTCAGGGCTACTCCTGCCTGGACCTGCTCAACGCAGGCATGCGCCACTCCGGAGTCTACTACCTACAGATCCGCGGCACCACCTACTGGTTCCTCAAGTCTTCTGTGTGTTTCAGGGCTACTCCTGCCTGGACCTGCTCAACGCAGGCATGCGCCACTCCGGAGTCTACTACCTACAGATCCGCGGCACCACCTACTGGTTCCTCAAGTCTTCTGTGTGTTTCAGGGCTACTCCTGCCTGGACCTGCTCAACGCAGGCATGCGCCACTCCGGAGTCTACTACCTACAGATCCGCGGCACCACCTACTGGTTCCTCAAGTCTTCTGTGTGTTTCAGGGCTACTCCTGCCTGGACCTGCTCAACGCAGGCATGCGCCACTCCGGAGTCTACTACCTACAGATCCGCGGCACCACCTACTGGTTCCTCAAGTCTTCTGTGTGTTTCAGGGCTACTCCTGCCTGGACCTGCTCAACGCAGGCATGCGCCACTCCGGAGTCTACTACCTACAGATCCGCGGCACCACCTACTGGTTCCTCAAGTCTTCTGTGTGTTTCAGGGCTACTCCTGCCTGGACCTGCTCAACGCAGGCATGCGCCACTCCGGAGTCTACTACCTACAGATCCGCGGCACCACCTACTGGTTCCTCAAGGTCTTCTGCGAGCAGGAGGTCGCTGAAGGAGGCTGGACGGTAAGTAGATAAAATATAAATAAACGTAATAGAAATAAAATTTCTTTAGGGATTGTCACAGTAGCTAAACTCTTTCACATTTGTGGAATATAGTTAAATTTGGGATCCTATGGGATGTTTATGACTTTCAACACTGCCCTAATATGTGTTTCTTTTACTTTTTAATTATCTGTCACCATGTGCTACGGGGCTGCGAGATACCGCAGCGGTTTCAGTATTCGGCGTTATATCGTTGCAAGCTCCAATTTGCAAAATTGCCTACACCTCGTCACTTTCCTCTATTCATAGAGGAGCTATTAAAGTAACCCCGAAGCTTGAAACTATGGAATAAAATTCAATTTTTGAATTTTTAAATTGAAACTAGTATAACTAAGTAAACCATTTATTTCATTTGATTTGAAAAATAAACATATTCAATATTCAGTCAGAGATGACAACACATTATTGAATCGGAGAAGACAAAGGCTAGGTTTAAGCGATTGTTTGGGACTGTAAAGTATTGTTTATTGCTTACAGTTGAAAGATAAATAACATTTGTAATAGTTAAGTTCACTTTAATTTTAATTGCATTGGTAAAAATTTATTTTATTCTTATGATCTTAACGTGTTAATGTGAATGTATGGTCTCAAGTATGTATGGTCTTAAATGCTGACACAAATGGGAAGCGATTTATGCCAGCAAAATGCAATTAGTTTTGTTCTTTCTTAGCGTTGTATAACTAGGTTGTACCTCAACTATCTAACACACATGTAATCACGTTACATAATCAAACAAAGCACTAAAATAACTTATTCAGTCTGAGGTTGTCCCAATTATTACGAGGCCTATTGCAGAATAAAATGGGCATAGTATTATAGCTAATCCAAAAATAATAATAATAAAGTAAACTTTTTTTGGTTCTTCATTATTATTAATGATGTTCTGGACAATATTATTCTTAAGAATTTATATGAAATCATTTTACTGAAATTCATTAACTCACAATAATTTGAGGTCCTTATTAAATGCAATTACTAATCATTAGTATTATGGAGCTAGTACAAGGGTATCGAGAAGGTTTCCGGTACTTGCCTAATACTTGTGTATTGATTTGAATTGGTATTGGTATTTATGGAGTTTATATAATAAATCGTATACTACGGTCAGTATTACCTGCAATCACAAGGTTGAATATAGCTATCGGTTGTTACAAATTCCACTCCCGATCTCGCCAACCAAGTAATTGTCAGGGTCAGGCTAACATTTGCCATTTGCCAGGCCCTGGACTCGATCTGCTACAGCCACAGGTCAAGTCTGCGTTAGATAAGCCGATGACGGTTGTTTGCAAACAGAAACGGATAGTTGCCGCCGAGCCTTTGTATGCGAACACTCGATCACGATTAAGGCGACGTTACGTTACGGTTCGATACACTGACCTGACCCGACCTGACCTAACTGCAATTGTACTTGGGAAACATAGCTTAAGTAGGATATAGAAGTCAATGTAAGAAGGAGGAGTATACATTTTTCACCACACTACGACGAACTTACCTGTTTTGCAAACGTCAAACGCGGACCGAAACACACTGTTTGCCGCCACAGGACCGACAACGTTTGGGCCCGGGCCCTAGGGCCGAAAGTCAGCTGACCGTTTATTTGCTTGAAACGTCAGAACATCACATAATTATACGGCATTCAGTAGGTTCTAAAGTCAGGATGGTTGCGATCATATGATTTTCATAGTTTGTTTGAATCATCTAAAGAAGTTGTATCGTCGCTTAACCTTAAAGTTTTTTTTCTAGGTGAGTCAAATAATAATCAGTTTTTAAATTATTTAGGGTATATTTGATTGTGTAGTGTGGTGAAAAATAGCGTTCACACCCTGGTCGAAAGGGTTTTGCAGCTCTCAATCGTTTCAAATTCTCGACTTAATCTCGAATTTGAAACACAATCTCGAGCCTACAAAACCTCATTTTTGGCCCTTGTTGCGAAATATACTATTGCGCAACTCTGTCCTTTTGATCAGCAAACGGAAAACTGATTTGCCCATTTTCTCTGTATCTAATTATGTGCCAATACAAATAATATAATATATACAATACTATGTAATATAATACTACTAGGCCATGGGTCCTCCTTTTTTGATCAGCAAATTAACAGACTTAATTTGTTTATTTCTT
Organism: Flexamia atlantica; assembly: GCA_035578135.1. Lineage (NCBI taxonomy): Eukaryota > Metazoa > Arthropoda > Insecta > Hemiptera > Cicadellidae > Flexamia > Flexamia atlantica. The sequence continues at coordinate 51,338 of JAQJVK010000030.1, read as the reverse complement.
TCGACTAATTAATTTGCTTATTTGCTGTGTATTTTGGGGAATTCTGCATGCCAGCTACACCCTAACGTATTTTGGGAAGCTTTTTTTTCTATACATCTTTTATTCGCTTTGCACATTGACATTCTTATGAGATCACATGTTAACCTTGCGTACCTATATTGACCACTGATATGCTCTTTGATTCATTGTTTAAGTAATAAAACCTAAACAGACTTAGAATCAATCAAATTAGGCCAAACGACCTTTGTTATTGCCGTTATAAGCAACAGTTTATGCATTTAGCGACTATCGCATTCAGGGAAGAAACTTTTTATTTGTTTTGTTTATCAAAAGCAGTAGTATCCCTCACTTGACGCATGTTCAATTATAATGAATTGACTTATACATGCATAGGTAAAAAAACTATTTTGTTTTCGTTGAAGCTATTTAAACTTTTCTACTTAGTGTTCCGTACTTTGTTTATAACAATTAACTTCAATCCATTTCTCACATACAAATTCCACTTTTATTTGACCTAGAAATTCTTAGTAACTTTCCAGTTCAAACTAAACCCAAACACCACTACAAAACTAGGCTTTCCCCAGGATGCAAGCAGCAAGCAGCAAGCAGCAAGCAGTAAGCAGCAAACCCCGACAACCAGCAGTCGCTCGGCTCGGCGTATCTTAATACTGGGAGATTGCGTCTATTAATTAAACATATCGTTAATTTATGGAGTCAAATTGTACAGGTGGCGGATTTAATTACAGTGATTACACTGTTTGATCAACACATAAAGTAAATAGCGGTGTAATGGCGGGCATGATACGCGATCTTATCGGCGCTCTTTAAATTAATGGAAATTCTCTTCCTGGTCGGCGGCGGATTGTTGGTTTTCGTCGAACACCTGTCGCGATTGGTCGCGATTGATTTTCCGTGGTGATTGGATTGTTGACTGGTTGACAAGTCGTTTTATCGACGAGGTGGCTGTCCAGTCGACTAGTTGATTGTTTTAGCGAATTTTCCCTATAGGGAAGAAGCTATTACCGTAGGTCTCATGGTAAGACCTAAGCCCGAGACCGTGATAACTTTTCGTTTTTGGCCACCTGAAGCAAAAAACACCATTAGTTTGAATTTACATATATATACATATATATATATATATACATTCATACGTGTGTGTGTGTGTATGTGTGTGTGTGTGTGTGTGTGTGTGTGTGTGTGTGTGTGTGTGTGTGTGTGTGTGTGTGTGTGTGTGTGTGTGTGTGTGTGTGTGTGTGTGTGTGTGTGTGTGTGTGTGTGTGTGTGTGTGTGTGTGTGTGTGTGTGTGTGTGTGTGTGTGTGTGTGTGTGTGTCTGTCAGCACGATAGCGGCCGTAAATATGGTCCGATCTTAATGAATTTGGTACAGACATGTAAAGTGGTAATCCCTCGGACGAGTTAGTAAACCAGCCCGATCAGACCACCGGAAAGGGGGGTAAAAAGGGATAAACCCCCCTAAAAATGGGTTTTTTGAGTTTTTTACATAGGAAAATAAAATTTATCAAATATTTGTTGGCACTATTGAATTCAGCTAAAAAAAAACAAACAATTTAGTAATTTGATCATTGCTCTATGTCCATTGGTTACCGAGATATTGAAAGTGGTAAACACAGTACGTTGTCCCAATGTTAACCCTATGGGAAATAAGTAAAATTCTACATCTCGGTTATTTCTCAACATATCTTGATAAAACTTGGTAAATAGCTTCTTCTAGTTCAGATCTATTGAGTATTCAATTAAAACCACCCAGTTTTAATATACCCGTAGCAGCAAACCTGCATACTCATTCCCCATGTTATTCTTATGGAGCTTATACCAAAACATGTCAAATCTCGCTATATTGGATTGAAATATGTAGTTTTGCATTTGAAATTCGCTGAGTATGCAGGTCTGCTGCAACGGGGGTATTTTTTTACTAGTCGATATTAAGTATATTATTTTGACTAATTGATAGTTTATCAATTTTAACCGACTAGTCGGCTATTTACTGGCTTTTGTTCGTTCGACAAGTTCAAAAGACTAGACAACAGTGGACTCCGTATTATCCGGATTCTTCAGGACCGAGGCTGTCCGGATCACGAGTTTTCCGGTTAAACTGACATTTCCTAAAATGAACTATTAAATCCAAATATTAAAAATTAAACATTTTTTCGACAGTAATTTTGGTTTATATTTCCCACGGGATGATGGGAATCGTCGATATCGTTCCTTTATCACTCAAAAACGAACTCATTTTACTTAAATTGAAGAGAGCGTAGTTTTTAGTCACGTCATAACCGCGGTTTCATATATTTTCCCACAATAATCGTAGAAACAGTACCGTCTGTTTCCTGCCGATCACGTCCGGTTAAACCGATGTTTTGATAAAAATTGCCTGTTAAAAAGGTGTTACTTCCGCGAGAGCAGTCCGGTTTAACCGAAGTCAAGTCCGGTTAAAAGGTGTCCGAATAAGAGGGAGTCTACTGTTTTCGATTTTTGACGGTGACTAAACGACTAACTTGGAAAACTAGACTAATCGATGATTCGATGTTCGACAGTAATCGAATAGTCGCTAGTCTAATCGATAGTAAAAAGTAGTCGGTATTCCCATCATCATCATCATCATCATCATCATCATAATCATCATCATCATCTATATATTAATACGCAAGCGGTTTTCTTTTCACAGTCCAACCTCAATAACGGCTAGACGGATTTTAACGTTTAAGGTGTCAAATTAAAGGGAATTTTATGTAGATTTGCCAATACGTCTCAGAATTTTTTAAAAGGGCGTCTCTAAAGTACAGTAAAGGGCTGAAGTTTCGGAACAGTGGCGCTATTCATCGACATTTGAGCAAGCTCGGTTCACTTTGTTTGCAACTGAACATATGGTCAAGCTTTGAAATAGTTCTACAGGTAAACCTCAGATTGCAGCACTTATATTTTTTTAAGAGCGGTATTTTGTTTTTCCAACTGTTTTGGCTTTCAACAAAAAGGTTTATTATGTAATGTAGGTTATGTTATTTAGTGTTTTTAAAGGGCTTAGGCCTAAACATTGTAGTTACCAATTTACAATGTGGTTTACGGCATCTCAATACATTTCAGCATGGTGTTTTTTGAAGTTATATTAACTTGAGCCAATTTATTTTTTGATTTGGTGCAGTTATAATGCCACCAATAAGAAGAAGACCAACACTGACCGGTCGGATAGAACACGATCGCAACCGCCTAGCATCACCCTCATGATGTAACATTTGAGTACAGGATTTAGTATATAGTAACACATTATTATATATTAATGTTATTATTGCTCAGATTACGGTTGCTTCCTGTTAGTTGTCTATATGTTAATACGCAAGCGGTTTTCTTTTCACAGGCCAACCTCAGTAACGGCTGGACGGATTTTAACGTTTAAGGTGTCAAATTAAAGGGAATTTTATGTAGATTTGCCAATACGTCTGATGCTCCTTCCGACCTCAGACCAATGAACTTAAAATGTTTTCTTCGCGGTGGGTTGCATTTCTAAAATGAAAAGACTGGTAGAGAAAATGCGTTACTTATGCGTTGTTGCCACAAAGGAAAGGGTTACTTAAAAGACACCCTACCCTATAATTCCTGTTTTGGTGATCCCTGGTAACTATCAATAAGGTGTAGAGGCAGTCCCTAAACAAATTAGGTATTTGCTCACGGCGCCCGAGTTTGCCCTCGGTCAGCTACATTTTGCTGTAAGCAGAGCTCGATCTTTTGCCGGCATTAAAAAGAGAACATGAAAAATTAAGGGTTTTCCCAAAAAATCGTTAGCAAGAAACTCCTGCGTTAAATCAAATGAACTTTAAGAGTTTCAATGGTTTAGCCATAATTTTTTTATGGAATTTAGCCCTTTGATTAAATTTTAAAAGTTTACAAGTAGGCTGTTTATTCTTTATTCTTTTACTATATATTTTTTGCTCGATTTCGAGCTACGTGTTATCTAGTTAATGTTATATACGGCTCTCTTCTAATCGCTGAAACTGCATCGGTTACTCTTGGTAATGTAGGCCCTACAATAACCACTGTAAGAGTTTATATTAGGCGATTTTATGATTTTCGAATATGATGATGATTGCGATAGGCTATTGTATGAAAAAAGTAATGTTATATTTTGTAATTTGATTGGTGAACTATAGGCTCTTTCATATTTTATATAGAATTTTATAAAGTGAAGCGTGTTATTTTATTGCGATGCCTCGTCTTACAAATTCAATATAATTTGTATCATGGTATTAGTAGGTAAAATGTATTAAATCAATTTAAAATCCAATTTATTTCTTCAATAAAACATAACAATTGTTTTAGGGTTTTTTACAAAAACAATAGCACCGAATGTATCACAAAACGGTGCAAAAGGCCTGTGCAAGGTACGAGTTCCTATCAATGAATAAAATCTTTAATACCCCCCGTTGCACCAGACCTACATACTTAGCGAATTTCAAGTGCAAAATAACACACAGTATTTCAATCCAACATAGCGAGATTTGACATGTTTTTGTGAGCTGAGTATCCAGGTTTGCCTCTATGGGTATATTAAAACTGGGTGATTCAATATACAGTAGATCTGAACTAAAAGAAGCCATTTACCAAGTTTTATCAAGATATGCTAAGAAATAAGCGAGATATAGAATTTTACTTATTTCCCATAAGGTAACATTGGGGCAACACAGTGTTTACCACTTTCAATATCTAGGTAACCAATGGACATAGAGCAGTGATTGAAAATACCAGATTGTTTGTATTTGAGCTGAATTCAATGGTGCCAACTAAAATTGGATTATTTTCATTTTTCTATGTAAAAAACATAAAAAACCTATTTTTGGGGGATTAACCCCCCTTTACCCCCCTTACGGTAGTCTGATTAGGCTGGTTTACGAACTCGTCCGAATAATTACTACTTTACACACTAGTTTGCTTTCCAACTAGTTAATACTGGGTAGCGCCCAGTGGTGTAGTGGGGTAGCGGATTTGTACCCCCCGGATTTGTACCCCCCCACAAAAAACGCTACGTCATTTTGACGTCACAGGAGGCGGGGCCTAAATCGCTCGAGAAACAGCCCGTGACTGGAAATGTACCCCCCAATACATTATTAAATCATCAACACCTAAATGGTTTGCAATTAAATTATTTCCCTTAAGTCTGAACCCCGGAATTGTACCCCCCGGATTTGTACCCCCGATTGAGTTAGGACGAAATGAATGGCTTAAAAACCTCCTCCGTGATATTTTACATATTTATACCAAGTTTCATGGCAAACAGTCCAACGGAATACGAGACCATAAACGTGAAACATATATAATCAAACTAACAAATTTGTTATGAATTTAAATATTAAAAACAATATTTTATCCAATACTTTAATCACGTATTATTGACAGATTTTCTTGCCTACTTAATAATGAATAAGACTACACAATATAATAATAATAAGACATAATCGTAGAATAATACTAGGCAATAATTTAACGAACAGCCGTTGATTTACGAGAACTAATTAAAAAGGTCAACAACAACAACGAATATTGACCCGGTATATTTCCATGGTCGGTCAAACTGGATTTGAGCACAGGGGGTACAAATCCGGGGGGGTACAATTCCGGGGTAAGACAAGGATATGGCCACGGGGGGTACAAATCCGGGGTAGGACTTGAAGATTTGGCGACGGGGGGTACAAATCCGTGGGGTACAAATCCGGGGTAGGACTTAAGAATTTGACCACGGGGGGTACAAATCCGGGGGGTACAATTCCGGGGTCGGACTTAAGAAGTTTAATTGGATTTATATCAAGTATGCAGCTGTTCAGCCAACCGTGAAATGTCAGTTGATTAAAATACATAATAATTTATCCGTCCTAAAAGTTCGCGGCCGGAATTGTACCCCCCGTCCTGTGATGTCAAAATGACGTAGCATTTTTTATGGGGGGTACAATTCCGGCAACCCCTGGTAGTGGCAAAGTATCCAGTGTGAGATTAATGGGAATGCTGGATATTTGTTGTAACGCTACAACATATTGTTGCTTTTATTGTTGTGAAAACCAGGGTGGGAACGCCGTTCGCGCTCCACTACAGCATGGTGGCTGGTTTAGATTAAGAGAAACAGCATATGGTTGGTTTAGATAAAAAAAACAATAAATTAGCAGGCCTATAAAACTGTACTGACACAGTTTCTTTCACGAACTACACCGCACCGGCGCCGTCTATCTAGCGACGGCAGCCCGCAGAACACAGCTACGATGCGTGTAGCGACTAAGCGCCTTGTACCAATAAATGTTACAGAAAATGACGGATTTAATTGAAAATAATTTTATTCTTTGGACAAAACTATTGTGGAAAGCGTTTATAAGCTATGATAGTAGTTAACCTTATATCAATATAGTACCTTAAATCTTTTAGATAGTGCTTACAAAATAATTGGTAAAGATTCATGTTGTGGTTAGAGAAACAAACACTTTTCAGTAATTATACCGCGCCGTTTACCTAGCAACTGCAGACTGCAATACACAACCGCGATGCGTGTAGCGACTAAGCCCTTGCAGTAATGAATGTCACATAAAAAAGTCATCGTAAAACATTATTTAATGGGTCTAAACGATTATGGAAATTATTTTTTACTTTCTCCCCCCTATACATAGTATATGGAGAAAGTATTGTTTTCGTAAAAATTTTCGAATTTGAGTTGCTAGTGGATATATTCGTTTTAGTGCTCCCTGAAACAAAAAAAGTGGTTTTCGGCATGGTGTCTGTCTGTCTGTGTGTGTGTGTGGATGTATGTGTGTGTGTATGTAAACAAAGCTAGAGACGACACCAGTGGTCCGATTATCATGAAATTTGGCCTGTAGGTATAAATCCGTGGTATCTCCAGGCGTATTTTAAATTTTTTAGAATTTTTGATTTTTAAGGGTATTTACCCCATAAAAACCCATAAAAATTACAAAAATCTAAATTTCTTAAAAACGGCTCTAACGACTTTGATAAAAATTTCATGGTTTTTAGTGCTTAAGATGACAAACAAAATGACACCACCCGCATGTCTGTAAAAATTCAGGTTCAGAAGTTATGGGGGTTTAAATGTTAAAAACTTCATATTTTTCAAATTCCACAAAAACTGTGACCTCTAAAGAAAATATACTTGCAACCATTAAATTTGACTTGAAAAACTAAATAATCTAGTATTTTGAATCATTAGTTTATGTCAACTGGTTGCGGAGATAATTGATATTTTTGTTCGGCGGTAAACGCAGTACGTTGTCCAATGTTATTCTTATGGCAAATATTTAAAAACCGATATCTCCGTTATTTACTTACCGATTTTGATAACATTTGGTATATATTTGTGTGATAATTAATTGTTAATTTGTTTTATTTCAATAAATATGTTTTCTGGTTTTAGATGACTTGAAGGGAGAAAGTATGTGTCAGTTCCCTGATACCGTTTATTACAAGTTATGTTTGTAATTAATTAACCTTAAATTAATCTTTTACCTTGAATCTTTTAGATGGAACTTACAAAATGATTGGTGAGGATTCATAATACTGCAGTTTAAGAAGTAAAGAGGACTGTGTTTTGACATTAAAATCTGTATATTTCGTTGTATAATATTGTACTTACACAAACTGTGTTTATTCTCTATGGAACCGTAAGCCCTGATTATTTAGACAAAAATGACATAATAATTTTGAAAGCCATTACAGAATAAAAAATTAACTCTTTAGACTTAAGCTTAAAAATATACAAAATAACCACAGCATGGCAAAGGTTCAGAATTTTACTTTGTATTACATAAATAATAAAACTAAAAAAAGAAGCAAAATGAGATGTGAGATTCTTAAAATTTTCTTCTTAAAACTGCAATACAGCTCTACAAATGAAACTCAGTTAACCGCCAAAGGAAAGGGACCTTATCTTCCGAAATGAAATTTTCAGGACAAAAAAAACTGTTTATGCTAAAATATATCATATTTTGTTAACATTAATTGTAATAAATTCTTATTTGAGTATAACATTTTTAAAATTAACTTAATTTTTATTGTATAACAGGACATTTTTCTTTAAAATGTTGCGTTATTTGTTTCTTCCATCTATTTAAGCAATGTTCGTCAGAAAATGTATACCATTATCACAAAATCAATAGTGGATTCATATTCCTTTAAATTTCTGACACAATGATAATATATGAAACATAGCCAATAATATAAGCAGCAACAAAAAAATTAAAGTTAGAAATTTGAAAAACTTTAGGCCATGATTTCCTAAAACTACTGTTTTTAATTCAAATCCAAATATTTATAACTCAGGCATTTTTTAAGACATCTCAAAAATTCTTTCACCAGTTTATTTAGTTTTTAATGTAGATTAATAATATGCTAATAACTCAATTTTAAAGAAATGGAAGTTAAGGTCCCTTTTCCCTTATGGGTCACCATAGAATTCAACAACTCCAATCCGCCGACTTGAATATTTCCCGCCCACAGGTGATCCAGAGGCGAGACGACCTGGGCGAGCCGCGGGAGAACTTCAACCGAGACTGGGCCGACTACAAGAACGGCTTCGGCGACCCGGCGCGGGAGTTCTGGATGGGCAACGAGAACATCTACATGCTGACCAACAACGAGGAGTACGTCCTGCGCATCGAGCTGGAGGACTTCGAGGGCAACAAGAGGTGATCTGCTTCATTTTTGTTTACGAGTTGTCCGATCTTTTCCAAGAAACAATTGTTTTTTATGCTCTTTTCTATCATACTGGCGGGTGGCAAAAAGTGGAAACTCAACAAATCGTCGGATCCAATAGGACTGACAGGCCAGGGTCAAGCTTTTAAGTAACAGGCCAGCCGATTTTTAAGCATTACGTCAAATGAGCCTAGGATCAGCTGGCCTGGTTTTAAACTTTACCTTCACCAGCCAATTCTATTGGACCTGACCATAGCCATCTCTAGTAACAAGGCTGTGGCACTAGTAAATAGCAACAGCGCCTAAGGGTTTAGCTGATTTGTTTATCCATACTCACTTATGGCACTATCTTTTTTTTCATGAAATCAGCGGGCTTTGTAAGGGTTTTTTCGGTGCAAACAAACCCTTGAAAAGTGGCATTGCCAGGTCAAAGGCCGTGGCCTTATTACTAGAGATGGCCATGACCTAACATAAAAACTCATGATTGAGTTGAACTGTCAAAACGTTGTTTGTGATTTTCAAGGCCCATTAACACTGTGAGATTCGTGCTACACTGCACCGGAGGTTGACGACTTCCGCAATGTGAAAATTTATACAGGGTGTCTGTAAAGTCTGTCACCAAACGCCATAACTTTGTTTATTGGGTCAAAATAAGCAAAAAAGTTCCTGTGAAGATATGTCCTAAAATGCATATTTACCCAGATATCCGCCATTTTGTATTTTTCAGAAAATATTTTTTATCTCCGAAGTTTGTGAATTGATTTTTTTGAAACTTGGTATGTACCTATAACTAGTCAAGGTTAGTTTATGAAAAAATAATCAGCATGATCGAATAGTAAATTTCAAAATGGCGGCTGTTATTAACCTTTAATTTGAAATATCGGAAAAACTGTACGTAGTACAAAACATATGAAGGATTAAAATTTTTAGAAAATTTAATTTACTGTCTATTGACACCAGAATTATGAAAATCGGTTCATAAATAACTGAGTAATAACTGAGTAATTTATCTACTGAGGTAGCGTAATTGACCTATGTCAGTGCATGACTCAATGCAACAATGGGCCATTTTCCTTCCAATTCATGCTGCCTCGTTGGATAAATTCGACCATAACTCAGTTATTTATTGACCGATTTTCATAATTCTGGTGTCATTAGACTGGAAATTAAATTTTCTAAAAATCTTAATCCTTCATATTTTTTGTACTACGTAACGTTTTTCTGGTATTTCAAATTAAAAATTTTAAGCGGCCGCCATTTTGAAATTTACCATTTGATCATTCTGATTATTTTTTCATGAACTGGCCTTGACTAGTTAAAGGTACACACTAAGTTTCAAAAAAATCTATTCACAAACTTTGGAGATAAAAAATATTTTGTGAAAAATACAAAATGGCAGATATCTGGGTAAATATGCATTTTAGGACATACCTTCACAGGAACTTTTTTGCTTATTTTGACCCAATAAACCAATTTATGGAGTTTGGTGGCGGACTTTACAGACACCCTGTATAGTTAGAGTATTCCCTCCACTAACCACTAATGAGAATATAACCTCTACTTATACTTGCAGCAGGCTTTGGGGGAGCTTAATCCTAATATTTCATGTAAGTTTAATATAGATGGTTGGGTGACCTTCTTTAGATTTCATATTTATTGCATTTGAGCTTGCAGCATAAACTTTCGTATTCTTAATGCATCTTTAAACCTAAACATGTGATCACATGATTGATTGCCTACACCACGCAGATTTTAACGCTATTTCCAAATATTGCCTTGTTTTGCATATTTGTTTGTAAATTGATAAGCTGATGTTTTTGTCCAAAAAAATATGTGTTTTGCGAATGAAACTTTCAGAGTTCTTAGTCATTTTGTCAGTTATTGGTGTTTGTCAAAACAGTAAAAACCTCCAGTGTTACCACCAAAGGTGTAATGTTGATGGCTGATAATCCATTTATGGTACTTTAACGAGTATTTTTCCCAGTGTCCATACCCTGTGTTAAATGATAACACCACTTGAAGCCTTCAGCATTGAACATTTTTATTAGCCTCCAAAAGGTCCATCTTAATGTCCAGGGTTAAAGGTCATCTATCATGCACCACATTTTGTTTATCATAACAATGTCTTTCATAAAATGTTACCTACAAAATAGTCAGAGTTGGAAGTCGAACACCATATATGGATAGTTGCAAGGAACCTGAACCATAGAAAACCATAGAAGGATTCATTTCAATATCTTTGAAAAAATTAATTACACTATTCATTGTTAACATAAATAATGAATACATAAATAGTAAAATAAAATTTCTTTAAACAATCGTTGCTATTCAAAAGACTACAGTTGATCATTCAACCTCATGTGTTTTGAATGATAGTGATCGAATGAAGTAATTTTATTTTACCATTCACTTTACTGATTTTGATATATAATATGCAAAACTCCAAAACTGGTATATCAATGATTAATTTTTTATTTTTAATAGCGCAAGTTAGAAAAATCTCATTAAACATTTTATTTATTCATTTCAAATTAAGTTGATTACTGAATTTCAGCATATTAGTCATGTACAAAAATTCTAACTCAAAATTCAGCAAACTCGGACCAGTGACCAAAGAATAATAATATTATTCTCTGGTCGTTGAGTCTGACTTACTTTTGAATGTAATGTTTTTGGTTAGGTGTAATCTAAGAAATTTTGTTGTTGTTGGGTTCTCTCTCCTAATGTTATCCCAGGGGTCTTTGTTGATGTGGTCAAATAAAACTTGTAGTCTCTTAAGGATCCAGAGAGCGGGACATTGTTATGTGTTGAGTGCTTATGTGTCTACATGTTTAATTAGACTAAATCGACAAGACCCCTCTTATAGCATCAGGTTGGAGAACCCAAAAATGACGAAATTTCAAAGAGTCACACTTAGACCAAATAACCAAATTACTTATGCAACTTGTTGGAATGAGCTTATCCAAATAACTTATCCAGTAACTTATCTGGGAACTTATCGGTAACTTATCCCAATAACCTTTCAAAGTTATTAAAATAAGTTAAAGTCATTTCAATAAGTTAAAGTTATTTAAATAAACCGAATAATTATTTTTAAACCGAATTTTAAATACACTAGCTGAATACTAGCAGTAGAATTTTAAATACACAAGTAGGTAGAATGACTGTCTAACTATGTTTGACTGATGACGGGGACAAGGTACGCGCAGTACTCGCACTTCAAGATCTACTCGGAGGCGGAGTACTACAAGCTGGAGATAGACGGGTACGAGGGCAACGCGGGCGACTCCCTCAACGACCCCTGGTACGGCAGCAACAACAGCCCCTTCTCCACCTACAACCGGTAAGAATAGAATAGAATAGCATATTTTATTTTCTCAAAGAAAAATACAATATTTCATTTTCATATACTGTAAAAAAATATGCAAATTAAGAAATATTTTTCCTTTAGCCCATATAGTTCATAACTTAAAAATTAACACTTCATCCTACCAGGATTGACTATTTAAAATTACAATATTTTTTCGAAAAAATAAATAAAAATTAAAACTAAATAAAACAATATACTTTCTTTCTGAGAAAGATAAGGTCTCTAAAGGCTGAGCCTGTATTAAATGTTCTATCAATTTATTTAAGAAAATAAAATACAAACACTCAGAGAAACTAAATAATTACTTAAACAATATGGAATACATTTTAAAAACTACAACTTTGAAAAGTCTGCTTAAAGATAAAAAAAGATCTAATTTGTGGATAAAGAGAAAAAAACCAGACACTTACATTTTATCTTACAACATTTTACACTACAATGTTCAATAAAGCCTCAATATTATCTAACTCAAACAACCATTTCTTTAGTTTTACCATTAAAATATTTTTACTTTCAGCCTTCTTTATACAATCTGGAATTAAATTGAAAACCCTTTGGCCTACAAAAAGAAAGGTTTTTATAAAAAAAAGTATTATTTGGTTTTGGAAGAGGACAAATGTGCGGGGTTAGTTTGGTTCTATAAGACTCAGCATTTTGGAGACAGTTAAAGTCTTTTTCCCTAATGACACTTTGCTTTGACTCAGAATCTCTAATTCTAACAATTAACTGCTACGACAAATTGTTAAGACAGTTTAATCTATCAGGTTAGAGCCCTCAGATCTTGCATCTACCTGACCTGTTCCCCTGTTACAGAGACAATGACCGGTCGAGTCTCAACTGCGCCTCCATGCTGAAGGGTGGCTGGTGGTGGAAGTCTTGCGGTCGGGGGCTGAACGGCCTGTACCTCAACGATCCCCAGGACATCACCGCGAGACAAGGTCAGTACAGCTGATCAGTGCTGCTAGTCAGTGCAGCTAGGCAGTACAGCTGGTCAGTGCTGCTAGTCAGTGCAGCTAGGCAGTACAGCTGGTCAGTGCTGCTAGTCAGTGTAACTAGGCAGTACAGCTGATCAGTGCTGCTAGTCAGTGCAGCTAGGCAGTACAGCTAGTCAGTACACCTGGTTAGTGCAGCTAGTCAGTACAGCTAGTCAGTTTAGCTGTTCAGTACAATTTTACACCTAATCAGTGCTACTAGACAGTACAGCTATTCAGTACAGGTGGACAGTACAGCTAGTCAGTGCAGCTAGAAAATACAACTAGCCAATACATTTAGTCAGTATGTATGGTGCAGTGGTGCATACCACAGTACTGTAACCCTATTATTGAAATGGGTGAGTTAGCCAGTGAATGAGTCACTCATCCTTCAAGTTATTTGTTTCTAATTATGAAATTAATTCACAGATAAAAATAAAAATATTTGTAACTAACTTTATGAATTCATCCCCATGGTATCTATGTATATTATTTGCAGGGCCGTATTTTGGGCCCCAGAGACTCCGGGCAGAGTTCTATCTAAGAGAAGGCCCCTACGGTCTTGCCAAAAGTGATGACCTCTTTTTTTTTGGATGACTCCGAATCTCTTTTAGGAAATGATGATGCATTATCAAAAGACATTTAAAAAATAAACAATCAGCAGTAAATACAGTGGTCTATCTCTCAACTATACTGAACAGTAACAATGTCTTGTTCTGTCGACAGGAATCGTCTGGTTCAGGTGGAGAGGGTGGGACTACACCCTGAAGAAAGCAATGATGATGATCAAACCAAAGGGTTCCATCAATCCTACATAGGCTTTAATTATCTATAAGTAGCCAAATGAAAAACCCATGAGGAGACAAAGGGGTTCAAACGAGAACTTTGAGAGCTAGATCGTCTCAATATTGATGCAAGAATTATGAAAATTAGGGTTTTGACCTGAACAGAAATAGTAACATTTTTTTAAATATCTTTGCCCTAAAGATAATTAAACTCCTATTCATTGACAGCAAAATAAAACTTTTTCATATTTCAATGCCACAAGTCAACACATTCAACAAAATTTTGAGGATGTCCAATCAAATTGGAAAAAATTTAAGTTTCTAAACATTTCTTCAAGATGGTATCGTTAGAAAATTATATTTGTTGGGTTTTAATGACCTTCCATTTTTGTTCTGGGACTTGCCAATATCAAAACTCAAGTGAAGAAAACTAAATTGCTCAAAACATGAAAATCATCAATTTTATTCCCAATCAAGAACCGACATTTTGTGGAACTGACAGAATAATAAAGGCTCCTCCATTGATCCATTTGTAAGGAAAACATGCCCAAGCCTTGAAGAAACCAGATTTTTTAATTTTCCAGTTCAGCGAAACGTCAGTTGTTGATGAGGAGAAATATTCATGTTTTTTTTTAATTTGTGTCATCTGTGTGCCTGGAATCAAACTGAAAGTTAATTAAGTTAATTCCAAGAAAAAGCAAACTGGTAAAAAGTTACTTAATGGTACAGCATTACCATAAATTCAAAGTTTTGATTGTCCATTTCTTTAGGATTTGTCTTAATATTTACAGATTAAAACTACTTGATATATCAGATTGAAAGGGTTAATTTGAGGTTTTTAATTAATTCCGAAATTTATATTTTCTTAATCCTGAATAACAGTATTTCTAGTTAACCTTCAGGTTTTATTTTGTTGTCTTTGATTGTATTTTGTCAGTAGATACAAACTTAGATTTGTTTATCATACCGTACTTTAATCATTCTGTATCATTCAGAAACATTTTTTTGTATCAGCCTTATATCCTCACTCAAACGTAAACACAATTATTTTGGTTGTTTGTTACTTAGAGGAGTATACTCAAAAAGACGGAGACAAAATTTTAATATTGTACCAACCGGACAATATTGATTCAGATGTAAAAAAATGTATGAATTCTGAAACATTTTTGTAGCTATAAGAGAATTGTTGTAAATAATGTAAAAGCACAAATTTCAACCTGTGCCAAGATGAGATATCACTTCAGTCTGGACGCAGACTAGCTTACAAACCCCGGTAAAACTAGTATAAATTAGGATTACTTATAAGATGTTTTCACAAGGGCTACCTGAATTCATCTCAAATCATCTCACACTCTATATTCACTTTAACAAATATCACATTAAAAATTATGGTTTTGCTTCTTATACTTTTTTTTATTAATCTCATTAGTAACTGTTTTTCAAAACAAGTAAATGACAATGATTCTTTGTCATAATATTTGTTACTTTTCTCTTCTTGATTCAAATTTTTTATTTCCTTCAAGATTTTTCTTTCACCCAAAACATTTTATATTTGAGATGCATTAATTAATTAAAATTGTTGCTAAAAATAAGAACTAAAACTTATATTTTTACATGTTAAGAAGTAAACCCAATCTTCAGCCTCTCTGCTCAGATATTTTTCATATTTCGTGTTGGCTATTTCATCAGATTCTTTTTCTATAGTTACCGCATGTCACATGCACATATATCGATAACAAATATCGAAAACATTGTTAATAATATTATTTTTTACAATTTCATCAATATGTTGTGTGTTTGAAGAAATTTTGAATTTTGTTTACTTTAAATCTCAACTAGTTTTAAAATAAACAGAGTATGATGAAAATAAACGTAACTCATCGACGATAAAAGCTATCCAATTGAAATATTGAAAATATAATCCTAACCCAAAACTAAGATCGGATTTTACTAGAAGTCAACATGAAATATTGATGGTAGCTTTTATATATTATTATTTATTACGTTTACTCCTTGTATCATATCATTCACTCATCATGCCATCGTTACCTTCATCTTCTGTCAATCACTTGCATAGCGGATCGGTTTGTGGAAGAACCCTAAATCCATGTGTACCTAATTAGTGATTAAATCATTAATGTATAGTTTTTGGGGATAATGTAAATAGAGTATGTATTGTATAAAGACTTTATTGATTTTGTACAAGTTGTGTTTTTATTATTCCAACTGACTGATTTTGTCGCATTCTGATTCATAAGCCTTCAGGTACCAATAAATACTAAAAATGGTGTAAATTTCTGCTATAACGGGATCCAGTTGAAATTACAACTAGCTTCAACTTTTCATGGGAATCATCATCAGACACTGAGAAGGATGTGTATTCTGTCATCTTATTCAGTTGAAGAGTTATCTGTGTTCATAAAACGCTTACACAGACACAACTGACATGTGAAACTGTAATTTAAAAAAATGTATGTGACATTGAACCCCTTGAATATGTGACATCAAACATATTCAAGGGGTGATGAAATCCTGTTGATGGTTCGGTCGGCCTAAACTCATGTTGTCCGTTGCCTGTGTAAACGTTTTATGACCTGATGACTCTTCAGCTGAAGGTGACATCCTTGTAGGAGCCTAATAATGAAAACATCCTCGAAAAATTGAAACTACGTTACACCTCGGGTTATCCAGACCTCGCTTTATTCAGATTGCAGATTATCCTCATTGGTCTATCCTTGAAATAAATATGTTAATACCATGGAGCCTTCTAGATGTAAGATGTAACTGGACTACATCACTGTATGCATTTTGTATCATCAAATTGAAATCTCCAATTACCTGCATAGTACGTTTAGTTTTTTTTCACAACAAATAATTTGGTTTGCAGCTATGAGCGCAGCAGTAATCAACACAGCCAACGGCAATTTTGCTGATACTGTTGTTACCGTTCTTTGTTGCATTTATAGTTGTCAACTGAATGAAAGCTTTGTGTGAAGTGACATTAAGTTTAAAATGAATGGGTGTAAAACTGACATGACGTACAGTCTTGATGCACTGTTTTCAGCATCAGTATAGCATGGGCTAGGTTCCTAACCACTATTTAGGCAATGTTATCATTTTACAATATTATTTTTTTAAACTTTGGATCATCCGGATTTTTTGTTTCCGAATCAGTGCTCCGACACATTAATCAGGGTAATCCAAGATTTTCTGAAGTTGTAATTTCATCTACAGTATGGATACCATTAAAGCAGGTATTTACACAGTTTTTAGTGTTTTGATCCCTTGTTATGAACATGGTACATAATTTCTGAAAAATATTATGCTTTCTCTTATATCCCAAAAGGTCCTGGGGGAGTCAAAGAGTAGTTGAGTGTGTTTATAAAGGCCTACACAGATGAAATTCTCAGCCTGAAAATCCAATTCTAAGCAAAGGGTGTTAGTCCTAAAATTGTGTCAGTCCGCCCATAAAACTACTGTTGATTTTAGCATTTGGCTTCTGAATGGCGTGGGCCACCTCATTTGAAGCAGACTATGTATATCGAAAACTCTGCCCACTGTCGGGTGACCTCGGCTCGTTCCCAGCCTCGGACCGCGGGGAGGTGGGGCCCAGAGAGAGAGACTAATAACCACAGATATGTCGGTTTTTTGGCTTCACATTTCTCAAACACTGATAAATCATAACTCGTGAATACTCTGTGGCATCTCTCTCTTCTCTCTCTGACCGCAGCCATGCGGCGCGACACGACACGATTCTCAAACAATGTTTCATCTTTTTTTTGCATTTCTGATAATTACAACTGAACCAAACCTACTTCCAATTTGATTATCTCGCAGTTCTCATTAGTTCAGAAAAAAATTTTATTTTCTCACATGTAAAATCTTGGATTAAATGAGATTAAGATTTTTCTAAGCTTTTCCGGCCATATTTATGATAATATGTGTTAGACTATAAAAAATTACTATGTATTTCCAGTACCCACTTAACGCATAAGTGGAAATGTTTTAACAATTTTCTGATTTTCGATAATTTGTAGGTTTTTAAGTCACAAATGACGATCATTATTTCTACGATTTCGGAGAAATTTTCTACAAAAATCGGAATCGATGAAAATTTCTGTTAATTTTTTTTAACATTTTCATTCTTTGAATTGTATGTGGAAGATAATTGACAGTTTCCCGTTTCCTTCAGTTAATTGAAAAAGAGAATCGTTTCAATGCACAAAGGGATGTTAACGACCCCTTGTTGTTTTCCCTCTCACCTTGATGGAGAGGGAAAACATCAAGGTGGTTATTAACCACAATCAAAATTTAAGTTGGCCAAAATAAGTTCTCAGCAACCGCTTGTCATCTTGACATCAGAATATCAAAAGTCATGATATTTTTATCATTTATTATATCCGTGTCAGACAAAATTAACACCAAGATCTATAACGTCTGATAAAATAGCCGTATATGATGTTTTTGAACAACATAAAAATGTACAGTAATATAAAAAAACTTAATCCAAGCAGAACAAATAGTAGTAAAGTGATTATTACTAACAATAACAAAATTATCAATCTAAATTATTAATTTATTAATTATTATCAAATTATTAGTCTAAATTATTAAAATAATTGTGACTACAAGATAGTTTCTTTAGGATCTTCATCCTAAAATTGTGAATACCAAAATCCGGCTGCAGAATCCAGCGGCCAGCATCGGCCCAGGACATCGCAGTCAGCCTTCCTCAAACCACCGAGTGTGAGTGATCTACAACTAAGTTACAACAGGTTCTGTGGATAGTGTGAAATTACTGACATTTGAAAATCAATAAAGCTGTAAATAAATCTGTACTTTGATCGAATTGGTTTTCTTTCAATTTGAACTTAAGATAGACTGATAGACTAAAAAGTCTCAGACTTAAAAGTCTAATCAGAGAAAAAGATCCTAATTCCTAACAAATTTTGTCATGAACCTTCATGGGCTGGCCTCCAGACTTGTTTATTCAATGCGAAGTCCTATCGTGAGCACCGACAAGGACAAGAAAAATAAAACTTGTACTGTTGTACTTTAAATAAAACTTGTTCTTTTAAAATGAACAGTACTATTTCTCTCAAAACTCGACTGGTTAAATCGAGTATAACAGCAGTACTGTTTAAATTACTCATAAAAAACTAAAACTCATTAAAACTAAACTAGATTTAAATGGTAGTAATATTGTAAGTACTCGCTTGTATACTTGCCTGACTGTGAGCGATAAGCTGTGTCTTCTTGTGTAGAATTGTCACTATTAACTTTTGAACAGGCACCTAAATTAACATTTCCAACTTATGAACGAATAAATGCTGATCTGAAGCAGCTGTTGGTAGTGATGCTCGAAGTTTTCAGGAAGATTACATTTATTGCGCTTTTGCGTATAAGATTATTAAAATCCACTCAAAAACAAAATGCACCTCAGTACAAAGCAGATTTTCAATTATATAACAGATTTAACTTTCAAATCAATTGTTTGATTTACATTGTCCCAACAAGTTTTGCACAGGAAGCTCTGTTGGCAGGAGTATTTAGCAATAATATATCAAAGCTTTCCTAAATTTTACAAAGCAAATAAATAAAAGATTATTTCTACATTTAAGATGTTACACTGTCTGGTCTTGAACAAATTTAGTGCCTGCGCTTTTTACTTACTAGAATTTATATTACAAAGTGAAGTATTTATAAAAACCCATGAATTTTATGATTATTTAAAAACAAAGATTTAATTATTGTAAATGTACCTTGTTGACAATGTCGCCTGTTATTCCTGGTTGTGCCAGCCACAAAACGTTTTACAACAATAAATTGTTATCGACCTGGTTTGTTAAAAAACTAACAAAATAAAATTAGTATATTTTGTTATTTTTAATGTGAGATCCCCCTCTCAAGTTTGGAATGCTAAAAACTTCTAGTAAAGAAATTGAATTGGATAATATTTTACTGACTTAGGATAGGTCTTTAAGCTCTTTTTGATCAACATCTTCACAGGTTAGAAAAAGTATTAGTCAATGGTATAAAAAAAGATGTTCCCGTTTACATTGTGCTGGTCCTCAGCCTTAACAAAGCCAGCAGTCTAACAACAACGAACTAATCCCATAACTGAAGCCCCCTGAAACAAGGACAAAAATATGTGATTTATAAATTCTACAACAAAGTGATCAAAAACTATAACTAACTAAACCCAAATTGCAAACCCACACGACCTGGATGAATAAATATGAAATCTAAAACCTACAACCTACAACAAATAGACAATCGACAACAAACTAAACCAAAGTGAGGCCTCTCTGTCTCTCTCAACAAGAATCGACTAATCCAGGGCCGGCCCCCGGCAGGTGCAACCGGGGCAGCTGCCCAGGGCCCCGCGCTTTCGAAAACTCCGCGTGAAAAATATTCCAAAAGAAATGAAAATTATGAATGATATTTTAATTAGTTTCAAAACGTGATTAAAATGTTGCTAAACACAACAAGAGCGAATTCAGAAATACAATTAAAATTGCATTGACTAAGGCGAGGCCTTTCTTACATTAGCACTACAGTAGACGAAGAGCCGTGAAAATCCCGGCAAAAAACTCCAATCGTCTGCAGCGGCCGAGTATTGAAGACGGACACATATCAAAGGACATCGAAAGCTCAGAACTTCTTACTGAAGTAAAAGTGTTTAGGGAAATGATACGCCTACCGATTGATGTTGACAATCCCGTGAAAGTGTTAAAATACTTGAGAAAAATTGGAAACCCTTTCCCCAACATTCAAATAGCGTACGGAATTTTAACTATCCCCATAACTGTTATTGAACGTGAGATTGTAAATGAAATGAACTTTGATGACCTTTTACACGAATTTGCCGAAAGGAAGGCTAGGAGCAAGGAGGGTTAGCTTTTATTAGTTGGATTTAAATAAACATATTTTTATTAAATTTGTCTTCTTTGCAATCCTCTACGTTTTCCAATCAAAAATCTGTGACTAAAAATCTGTGACCTCAAAACTGTACTACTGTGGGCTGATTTTCATAATCAAAATCTTTAAAAAAGGAGTTAACGTTTGGCAATTATAGTTATTTTAATCGTAATAATAATCAGTAATCTATGTTTTAATATGAGTAACTAGTGAAATAAGCATTGTTACTCTATGGCAAGACTCGTTCGGTAATATTGTATTTTCACTAGTTTTTCTCATAAGTATAGGTACTCTCTTCACTCACCAGCCTCAATGAAATATTTGACTGATTGTAACTGACTCTGACAGTACTTTTGTCTGTGTTTTTTCGCCGCAAACAAGGTTACCCATCCTAGTCTAAGCCCATATTAATCAATGATCTTTGTCACTACTTTTAAATTCAATTAGTGATTAAAAAAAAAATAAAAGTAGCGCTAACTGAAAGACAAAATCCATTGCAATGTATGCTGAAGCGCTAAGCACTGTAGGCCTATACCGGTATTTTAACACTCGTCTACGCAGCGACTTGGAAGGGCCCCGCAACTCAGATCGGCCCAGGGCCCCGCAATTGCTAGGGCCGGCCCTGCTTATACCGCTGTTTTAACACTCGTCTACGCAGCGACTTGGAAGGGCCCCGCAACTCAGATCGGCCCAGGGCCCCGCAATTGCTAGGGCCGGCCCTGCTTATACCGCTGTTTTAACACTCGTCTACGCAGCGACTTGGAAGGGCCCCGCAACTCAGATCGGCCCAGGGCCCCGCAATTGCTAGGGCCGGCCCTGGACTAATCCAAAACTAAACTCACCAACAGAGGACAACCAATACCATAACCTGACAACCCTGAACCTGAATTACCAACATCGTCCATCAGTAATGCAGAACCCATCGAACAACATTAATACCTACAACTCAGAATAAAAACCATCACAAAATGTAAACAGGTAATCCACAGAGGTTAGATAGATTTCCTATTCCTCATATTATTGCCAAATTTAATTTTAAATTGCTTAATTTCAATGCATTCCAATTAAAAAAACATTTATTTTCACAAACGTTGAAGTAACACTACAAAAAAAAAAAAAAACTGGGCATTAAAAAAGAGTGAGATATCTTCAAAATAGTTTGCAAACGTAAATTGAAACTTGATTAATATTCTAACACATATTTCATTGATCATTAAATTACATAATTAAAATCAAATGCTAGCTGGCATTGGCAATGCTTTTATGTAGTCATACGTCTACTGCACTGTTTTTACTCCTATACCACTAAAATGTGTTTTTATCACACCTTTTGTTGTATAAAATTCCTAGATTTTCTAATTTGTTATTTTAGACTATAAAATTGGGATGCAAAGTTTATGAGGTAGCATCGTCCTCGACTAAAGAGAGCTTAGAATACTTGTTGTTTAAAACCAAATATTTTCAAAGACATAAAAAAGCAGTCCACCCACCCTGCGAAGCAACTGTGAAGAGACTCGTTGAGAAGACCTTTTAATGTATGTATGAAGGTATTCCTAGCTAACTAATTCCCTGAAAATTTAAACCCCTTACTGCCTAACCTTCTTGTTTTTGCTTCATTGTCATAATATTTCATCGTAAAAATGAATGAATCAGATCCTGGAAAAATACGATATAAAGGACGCTTTCCTGATAATATACTAATAAAACAAACATTGTAAAATGTCAAAGTGTTTTTGACCTTTTCTAAAAAGTGAGTTATTTCATGCGGTATTTTCCAAAAAATGTCCTATCCTATCCTGTATTTTCTAAATCATGCCTTATCCATGTTGTCATTAGATACATTTTAGTTTGAAATGGCGACTTACCCAGGTATAGGCTTACCAGACGTCAGGGATTTCCCAGGACAGTTCGGGTTTCAGGCTTGCGTCCGGGGAAACGTCCGGGGTTGAATTTTGTCCGGGGTTTTAGTCAGCCTGCGTGAAAAACAGAGTAAAACGCCCGAAATAAATTAATTGGTTGGTTTTTGGCAGTTTTTAAGAAACCTTATACTAATCAAAAGACATTTTAAACGAATCGAAGGGGGATATTTTATGGTTTCACCAGGTATCACACTAAAAGGTTCTCGGCCGCGGCGACGAAGTAATTCGTTGCGTTACAACTAACTGCTCAACTGCGTCTTCTGCTTGATCACAAGGCCTACATCATTGTTTTTTTTAGCCAATAAGTATTCCAGAATCGATAATGTCGCGCTAAAACAGCAGTGAAGTAGCCCGTCTGCCGAGAATTACACCGGACCAAACTTTACCACACCATTTCATTTCCCTTGACCTCCTCTTCTTCCCTCCCACCCCCCCCCCTTTCTTTTGGTGTCCGGGGTTGGCTCTGAAAATTTATGGTAAGCCTACCCAGGTAGGTATTTTAAGCCAAGTATGAATTTCATTTGGCTTAAATGAAAATCGTGCCTTATCCAAACTTTAATCTTAAATAACAAGTTTAGTAATTAATACAAATTAAAAAGGGTCAAATAGATTAGATCCTTGATTTTAGATGATAAAATACAATACTATTTAGCAATCAAAAGATAGTTAAACCGTTTTTTGCTTTTTTTCCAAAAATTTAAAAAAGCGGAGAAGGCATAGTTTGGAAATGCGCCTCATCAGGACGTTTCGGTCAACGTTTCCAATTTGAGTATAAAATTAACGTTATCAGCAAACTGACATATACTTTCTCCCTTAAAGCCATTTACAGCAAGAAAACCAATATAATAAAATAAAATAAAACCTGTATGACAAATTCACACAAAAATACAATACATACAGTACCAAATGTTATTGAAATCGGTTTGTAATAAACAGATATCGACTTTTAAACAAGCGCGCAGACGGACAGACATTGCTCCGGAAACCACTTTTTAGCGAATTTCCCCTATAGGGAAGAAGCTATTACCGTAGGTCTCATGGTAAGACCTAAGCTCGGGACCACTATAACTTTTCGTTTTGGGGCCCCCAGAAGCAAAAAACACTATTCGTTCGAATTTTTATATATATATATATATATATATATCTATATATATATATATCTATATATATATATATCTATGTGTCTGTTAGCACGATAGCGGCCGCAAAAATGGTCCGATCTTTATGAAATTTGGTACGGACATGTAAAGTGGTAATCAATTGGACGAGTTCGTGAACCAGCCCGATCGGACCACCGGAAGGGGGGTAAAGGGGGATAAACCCCCCCAAAAATGGGTTTTTTGAGTTTTTACATAGAAAAATAAAATTTATCAAATTTTTGTGGGCACCATTGAATTCAGCTCAAAAAAACAAATAATTTAGTATCTTGAATCACTGCTCTATGCCCATTGGTTACCGAGATATTGAAAGTGGTAAACACAGTACGTTGTCCCAATGTTAACCTTATGGGAAATAAGTAAAATTCTATATCTCGCTTATTTCTCAACATATCTTGATAAAACTTGGTAAATGGCTTCTTCTAGTTCAGATCTACTAAATATTGAATTAAAACCATCCAGTTTTAATATACCTGTAGCAGAAAACCTGCATACTCATTTCCCATGTTATTCTTATGGAGCTTAACAAAACATGTCAAATCTTGCTATGTTTGCTTGAAATACGTTGTTTTACATTTGAAATTCGCTGAGTATGCAGGTCTGCTGCAACGGGGGTATTTTGGATTCGGGGAGCACTAAAACAATATTTATCCTACCAACTCAAAGAAAAAATATTTTCGTCTCACGAGATGCCATCTATACCTGTAGAAATATTTAGGTTCAAAATTACAAGCAACACAATTATGAATTTAATTTAGGCATGCTATCATAATTTATTGATCAAAATGACTGAGGTTATTTCACTGTATAATGATTTGTTCAAAAAACCTTTTGATTATGAAATTGCATTATGGATAAGAAAAGCAAACAGTATGTAATCAATGGTATGTATCTAATGTATTATACCATAGATAAAAAATACCCAGGAGTATGGCTCCTGGGTATTTTTTATCTATGATTATACCGATTATATATGATTATGGGCTGAACAAGGCGGATGCTGATCTATGTACTCTTTGTACTTTTTGATGGAAGGGAATACTCTTTGTACTTTATTTCTAAAGTGTCACTCATGAAAGGATAGGCGGTTCAAGTTTTGTCAAATTTCAAACTTTCTGGGGACTTGAGACTTGTTTCGATGGTCTCGTTAAAGTTTGTTCAGTTGTTTTATTAATTATGTAGTTAGCAAAAGCAATACAATTGATTTGTTGTCTACAAATTAACTGCAATCGCCTTTTTCCAGGTAAATTAACAGTAGAATTGATGGGTAATTATAATGACTACAATCCCTTAGCCTAAATGTTGGAACAAATATTTTAAGAAAAAAGGACCTAGAAGTAGAAGGCAAGGTGAGTTGGGGTTGGACTCAGGCCTACCAAGAAAAGTCCATCAATCTGTTAACTTATAAATTATATCGGATAACTTACTGTATATTTGCCTTTTGAAGGAAATTCCGATCAAATTACAAAAAAAATTCTCTTGGAAAGACTGCCTAGATTCCAGATTTTAGTTTGTGCTCTGAATCTTCATTATTTTGACCAAAATAAGTGAGGCCTAGAGATCCAACCTAAACGATAAAAACAATAGAATGTGTGGTTCAAGAAACATCTAATGTTCATTAAGATTTTTCATTGTCAAGACACCATCAAGTAGGCTAAATAAAAGGCTCGGGGCATTGTTTAGTTGTCTGAAATAGGGACGAGTGAGGGGAATCATCAGTTTATGGTCGATTCACAGAAGTAAAGTAAAAAAAAACTGAAGTGTGGCCTAATGACATTAAAATAAGCTCAGTAAGTAAAAGCACCAAGTTAAAAAAATCCTAAAAGATTTGTAGATCTTACCCTATCTATTGGTAAAATACTAGTCACTTAGCTAGAGAGATTTGTAGGCCTAACCCAAATCCAAATTATTTACAGACAGGATATTAACAAATGTTGGCACAGAACAAATGAGGAAGTAATATTTTAAACCTCATATTTTGGTTTAAACGATAATTGCCAAATGTGAAAAACCTGTTTTCACCTAGGCCTATGTTTCAAGTTACCATGGCAATTGGGATGGCAACTACTTATTCACGATCCTCTAATCATGTCATGAAAAGGTAGGCCTATTTACAACTTTTTAGCCCAGTTAAAATGTGTCAGAATTTTTTAATTTTTTAACATTTAAAATTTGGATATGAAAGATTTTATTCCAATGGTTTAGAGTTTAGACAAATGAGCTTTTGTCTGAAACTTTCGTTAGGGTTTTATTTGTGGTCTTGAACGAAATAAGTCAAAGTAATGGAATTAGAATATAACTCACACTTGATTTAAGCTTTATTATTCATTCAAATAAGTTTAGAAACGCAAGTGTACTAAAAGATAAATAGCTTTTTGTCTAATTTAGCATTAAAAACATTATATTAACAAGTAAAAACATTAAAAAGTTAACAATGTAAAGAAGCTCAGTTATAAAAATGTGAAATAAAAGTTTAATTGTTATTGAAAAGTGAAGTGCAAAGCTCCCAGAACCTTGGAAACCCTTTCTTCTGCGCACTGAAAAACTAAATGTCTTTAATTCTTAGAAATTTTACATTTAAGCTTAGTAAACTTAGTTTTGTGAAACCTTTCCTACTTCAGTTCCTTGCAAATTAGCCAACAACACATATGCTTAATAACTTATATCCACAATCATTAATTATTTTCTATAAAACTTACAAACAAAGGATATGCCTACTAATTGAGACATGCTCTACATCTAAAACTCAAAATGGATAAAAAGCCAATAGGAAAAGGCTTGGCAGTTCATGTAATCAGATCTAGCCCCTTTTCCCATTGCTCGTTTGTTTTGGGATTGGTCATAAGCTAGAATAAGTTTAGTAAGTTAATAGGGTTTAGCTTGGAATAAATTTTTACAAGATTCTTTCTAAATGGATGAGGGTTTGGCCGAGCAACTAATTTTTAAAAGATTCTCTCTAAATAGATTATAACTTGATTAAGCTGTTGACTGAAATTTATATTAAACAAGTTAAAAATTCACCTACTAGTTGCAAAATAGATCATATATAAGTCAACTAGAGATTTTCTTTTTCAGATTTGGGTTTTGATTAATATTTTTGCAGATTTTTTATCCCCCCTCCCTGGCCCTCTATTCTTTTGCAGTCACATATATATAACTTATATATACTTTAGGTAGCCTAAGTGAGCTATTTTTTCAGAATGGAGTCAGTACCAAGCACACCTCAACCTACCCTCAGCTGTGAACTGCGAGCTCTGATCAACCAAAGAAATATTTTGACTGCAAAGTCCAAGTCCAAAGGCAAGCCAAATAAGTCATGTTACACATGTTATGTTCTGAGATGTTTGATGTCATCAATAGCTAATGTATAAATAGAAATAAAATTGTTTTGTTAAGTTGCATTGTTTCAACAATGATCAAGAAACAAGTAGCCTATTCCAGTCGTACCAAGTTGTGAAGTTCAAATAATCTGTTAGGTCCCTGCCAGATCTGCTCACATATGAGTGGCAGATTTGTTAAATTAGTGGTTTGTGAAAGGCTGCTGATTATTCTTCAGCAAAATAAGGCGGATTATCGCCTTTGTTCGAGGTTTTTAAAGTTAACCTCACAGAATTTTTGGTGATGTTGCAATGGGGGCTACTTTTAAGAGGGCTAAGTTACTGCAGTATAAGGTTGTTTATTGTTATATCATAACAAGTCTGCAATTAATTTTTTAACAATCATTACAATATACTATTTAATGTTAATGATGAATTAATGAATAACTGTATAAGGTAATGCTGATTCCTTACATTACATGCACGTTGCTCTGTTGTACAGTAGGCCTACATATTTATGGCACTGTGATTTAGATAATGTGATTAATGTTTCCATATGTCTTAAAAGATTTATGTACCGTATGCCAAAACCAAATGCCATTTTCATTTAACTTTTTAGCTCTGTTGATTCCGTAATTTATCTCGTAGGACATACTTGCTTGCATAAACTGGTATCTCTTTTAATTTGGGTTCGCTCGATAAATTGGTAAACCCCTTAGAAATTATAAAAAAGGCTAAATTACCTTGTATCCGTCATAAGAATGCCTTTTGAAATGTTTTTAAAGCTTAGCTTTTAGCCAATAAGTTTTTACATAAAGCTTACTTTGAGCGTAGGTGTAACTAGGATGACCCAAGGGGGGGGGGGGTTACTCTGGAGGGTCTAATCCCTGGAAATCTTTTGAAAATTAGGACCATAAACTCCATTTGCTTGCATTGAGAGGTGAGTTATAGAAAGGGAGCGCGGCAGCCTAGTCAAGCGGGCCTGGCCTGAACAGTGTTACAAAAAATCAGGTGTGTATATACTGGTTTTTGGGGATTAAGAAAAATCCGGGTAAACCGGGGATTTTATACAAGCATTGCGGGGATCCTTCCAACACCATGTGTACTAAAATCGGGTTAAGACAGGGATTTTGGACAAACTGCATGGATTTATTGAAATTCTAGGTATTTTATTTTGAAATGAAAGTTGGTATATATTGTGTATTTAGCATGGTTGTATTGGTTGCAGTGTTAATAAAAACCGCGTATCTACCCGATTTTCGGTTATTTTGAAGGATGTTCAAGAATTTTGAGGGGGTTAATAAAAATCGTGTCAAATTGGGGATTTTAGGCCTGGGCTGCGGGGATTTACCCGACATCCTGAATACATAAAAACTGTGTAAAGACGAGGATTTTTAAAGTGTGATTTGGCTTGCAAAAATACAATAGGCCTATTCATTCAAGAAGACAAAAATAATTTGTTTTCATGGTACAAGAACAATACCTGAAATGAATAAAAATCTTTTGATGTGTAGGTTGCAATTTATTGATTTTAAACTTTCCGTTTTATCAAGCAATTTTAGGAAACTACCCGCTTTTGGAGATTTTGAAAGTCGTGCATTGCTTTTTCTTGTAATCACCCGGTTTTTGGTACTTGCGGGGATTTTGTGGGGGTTATTGCTGTCTTCCATCTTTTTAGCGAATTTCCTTAAAGGAATTTATTAGGGTAGTACTCATGGTAAGACCTAAGTCCGAGACCATGTTAACTTTTCATTTTGGGGTCCCCAAAAGCAAAAAACACCATTCGTTCGAATTTATATATATATATGTCTGTTAACACGATAGCGGCCGTAAATATGGTCCGATCTTAATGAAATTTGGTACAGAAGTGTAAAGTGGTAATCACTCGGACGAGTTCGTGAACCAGCCCACGAGTTCGTGGAAGGGGGGGTAAAGGGGGGTACACCCCCCAAAAATGGTTTTTTTGAGTTTTTCACATAGAAAAATGGAATTTATCAAATTTTTGTTGGCACCATTGAATTCAGCTAAAATAAAAACAATATAGTATTTTGAATCACTGCTCAATGTCCATTGCTTACAGAGATATTGAAAGTAGTAAACACAGTACTTTGTCTCAATGTTAACCTTATGGGAAATAAGTAAAATTCTATATCTTGCTTATTTCTCAACATATCTTGATAAAACTTGGTAAATGGCTTCTTCTAGTTCATATCTTCTAAATATTGAATTAAAACCAACCCAGTTTAAACATCCCTGTAGCAGCAAACCTGCATACTCATTCCCCATGTTATTCTTATGGAGCTTACAAAAAACATGTCAAATCTCGCTATGTTGGATTAACATATGTTGTTTTGCATTTGAAATTCGCTGAGTATGCAGGTCTGCTGCAACTGGGGTATTTAAAATTTTTTTTGTATTGTCAAGGGAAGGGTTCAAACCCTTTACCCCCCCCCCCCTGGATACGCCACTGACTTTGAGCATGTGTTATTTTATTTTCCAACACATGGTATTTACAATAACTGATTTTATCTTTTTTCCAGTGATTAATGCTCTTGACAAGCAAATCGAAGAAAATAAAAAGAAGCAGCAATTGGAATTGAGGAATAAAGTCATAGAAGAAATCTATACATCAGAGGTTTCTTACTTAAATCAACTAGAAATCATTATGAAGGTAAAAACATAACAGTTTTCAAATCAGTCACAATCAAACAACTGTATAAAAATTACTTCTTGATTGGAATGGTAACAGGTATAGGTATGTGTTGCTTGTGATGTGGGTCGGTCAATACCAAAATAATAGCACAAGGGTCTTTACGCTCTTAAAATACGCCCTTATATGCTCTTTGTTTATGCAGTAAGCATGAACAAATTTTGAGGCATGAACAAAAGGTTATCAAGGGTTGATTCAATTGATCTTACACGTTGTTATAAATTCAGTACCAAAAATACTTACGGTGTGTAAATATTTTGTTTATTAAAAAATAGTTATTTCAGTAATTAATTATTAAAAATAAAATGTTACAGCCTATTCTAAAATGACAGTAATAAAGGTAAATATCAATGATATCCCCTTATTTTCAAAGGTGAGTTTTAAACACCCAAATATTTCACATCACTAGTTGCTGCCCTTTTGAATTTATTAAAAGGTTTACAAGATAAGGTCTCAAAGTACCTAGCTTAAAAATACTATCATGCCTTAGATTAGAAGAAAATGCATTACATGCTCCTTTTTTCATTATTTTTCCTTTTTTAGCGAATTTCCTTAAAGGAATAAGCTATTACGGTAGTACTCATGGTAAGACCTAAGTCCGAGACCATGTTAACTTTTCATTTTGGGGTCCCCAGAAGCAAAAAATACCATTCGTTCGAATTTATATATATATATCTATATATATATAGATGGTGCGTGACCATGAGCATGATCGTGTTAACACGATGGCGGCTGTAAATATGGTCCGATTTTAATGAAATTTGGTACAGACGTGTAAAGTGGTAATCACTCGGACGAGTTCGTGAACCAGCCCAATTGGACCACCGGAAGTGGGGGTAAAGGGGGATAAACCCCCCAAAAATGGGTTTTTTGAGTTTTTCACATAGAAAAATAAAATTTGTCAAATTTTTGTTGGCACCATTGAATTCAGCTCAAAAAAACAAACAATTTCGTATTTTGAATTACTGCTCTATGTCCATTGGTTACCGAGATATTGAAAGTGGTAAACACAGTACGTTGTCTCAATGTTAACCTTATGTGGGAAATAAGTAAAATTCTATATTTCACAACATATCTTGATAAAACTTGGTAAATGGCTTCTTCTAGTTCAGATCTACTAAATATTGAATTAAAACCAACCAGTTTAAGCATACCTGTAGCAGCAAACCTGCATACTCATTCCCCATGTTATTCTTATGGAGCTTACAAAAACATGTCAAAGCTCGCTATGTTGGATTAAAATATGTTGTTTTGCGTTTGAAATTCACTGAGTATGCAGGTCTGCTGCAACGGGGGTATTTATTGCATGCAATATTACTTGTACAGCTTGGTGTGATATTATAAAAATTTCAATTGTCGGGTCTCCATTTAATAGTAGGCCTTTGGTTTTTTTTTAATTTTTAAGTAGGTCAGCTTTATGAAAGACTATTTTATTAAGTCGATTATAAGATTAGAATAAATAATATTTTAATAGTGAATGGCAAGTCTTTATTTATCCTAATATGAAATCCTGCTTGGTTGGCAGGAAGTTTCATTTTTGCACATTAATTGACTTTCGTTTGACTTAAATTTATAACCACTTTATTCAGCCATCCACAGTATTTCTAGAAATCTCAAACCTTTATAAGTTATAATCAAATCTTATCATTTGATTTGTGTGATCTTAAATTAATCTCCATTTTATTGCAGTATTTCAAGGAGCCTCTGGAATCATCAAACCTTATAACGACTGCTACCAAGCGAGCACTGTTCGGCAATGTCGAATCCATATACCAAGTTAATGGGGAACTTGTCAACCAGCTGAAAGCACAAGGAAGTAACGTCGCTGCAGCTTTTTTACATTTGGCTCCTTATTTCAAAGTGTACTCCATGTATGCATACAACTACAAAAATGCCTTAAATTTATTAGAGGTAAAACAAATAAGGTTCAGCTTTATGTATTTAGGCCCTAGTATAAACATCATTAATAGTTTTCCTACAATGTAGGCTGCTTTGGTACAAAGAATACTAATCAATAAATTAATAATTTTTGACGCATTAAAATAGTTAATGAATGTTTCACTGCTGTCACTGCAATAGTATTTAGTTTTTTGATCCAGTAGATATTTGTTTTCCTTCACCATAAAATTTGTCATTGTTCCTCATAAACCAACTAATAAATAAAATACTTCAAAATCATCCATTTCATATTTTTCTCTTTATAAACAAATTTTTAGAAAGTACTTTTTAATCTTTTCACGGATTGCTTCTTCTGCCTGGTGTTTTTCGATTTCAAATCTCTCTGTGGGATCAATGATGAAATCTTTATTCTTTTCCCATTACAAACTTTAATGTCACTATGCCAAATAGAGTCTTGTTTCTCTCCTCTCCTACTACAGTTGTTTCTGTTGCTACAACTGCTATTGTATCGTAACTTGTTAGTTTAAGGTTATGGTTGTTGTGCCTCAAAGACATGATCTGGTTAACCTTAAAGTCCACGCCCGCGTATATGCGAGGTTACCCGCGTTAGCAGTATCTAGTGGTGCTTACAGGAGTTATAGTCACTTAGTTAAATGAATTGCCACCAGGGTCGCTCAAGCGGTTCAATGTATCACCGCCAGGGTTCCCTAGAGTCGTAGGCTTTAAGCGTCAAACGAGCACTGGTCTGACGGTACTGCGCGGCCGTGTGGTCTAAGGCATTGACTGACGAGTCAATGTTAAAGCCATACACTGCTGCGCGGGTTCGAATTCTGCACCATGAGCAATCCCTATTAGGCTTGCAATTGTGTAGCTAAGTTGGTGGCACACCTAAAATAAACGGTGACCGGCTTGGGTGGAAGATGACGGCAATAGTACTTTAATAGGGATTGCAGTGGACACCTGTTTTGCTTCGTTTTACCCTGAATAAAGGAGGACACTTTTTTTATATTTTTAATTAATTAATTCAGCTTATTAATACGTATGGACAATAAAAAATGCCATATTAGACCAAATAAAAATATTTCAACTAAAACTTGAGAAATAAAAATAAACTTGGGCGTCAAAGGGTTAAAGTCCATAGTTGTAGTTATTTTTTTATTTTCAATCCCAATTAATAATTTACGACATTTAAAATTTTTGTTTTTCAAACACATAAAGAACCTTGTATTAAAATAGTAAACCGGTTAAAGATGTAGACGTTATATGATACTGCTGCATGTTGAAGGAGCTGAGGACACAGAGTTCGGCACTGGCGCTGTGGATACGGCGGCAGGAGGGCCGACCCGAGGTGGGGCGCAAGCTGGGGGCGCTGCTGATAGCGCCGATCCAGCGCCTGCCGAGGTACCGCCTGCTTCTGCGGCAGCTGCTGAGCCTCACGCCTGACACCCACCCGCACCACTCCACCATCGCCGGTAAGTGTAGAAGCTTGTACTTCCACGGTGCCATAGCACTTCCTTCTTCTTCATTCAATGAGAGTGTAAAGTAAGGCCTGATTTGCACGGCGACCAGACAGTACTTTTGTTCTCTTTTGTTTAACCCTCGAGCGGGCGCACGCGGAGTTTTCCTCCGCACTTGTTTTTTTTTTGTTAAAATAAACAGACATAATGGGTGTCGGCGGTCGTGTCCGGCTCCGTACTCTATGCCCCTCATTCCAGGAATTACCTAAAGCTATTTATACCCCCCTACCCCCCCTTGGTACCTCGTTTTATACAATTCAGAGATGCCGTCTCAGTTTGCGGAGCGCCCTCTCCCGTTATACAGACTCTGATACCTATTTTTAAAATTCATAATAGCAATGGATTTGTAATTATTATTAATTTCTTGGACTTTTCCTTTTGCTTTCAAAAAAAAGAAGCGAAAGGAAAAGTCCAAAAATGTAAATATTAATTAATACATATTTTATACTAGAAAATTACTTACTACGTTTAATTGAAATATTACACCTATTAAGTTCAACAATTAATTAAATCGACGATGAAATGTGATTCCTAATGAAGTTTGTCAACATTTAAATACAATATTTCGTTTTAAAACAAGTAAAATGGTTTAAATTTGTGCAATCTCGTGTAGCGGAGTACAGCTCCGCATGCGCCTGCCCGCGTTTTGCCGGTGGAGCGCCCACTCAAGCGCTTACTGTCTACTGTACATTAAGCCTGGTTTCATGCAAACCAGGCTTAAAGCCCCACCTCTTCCATCTGTAATGTTGGCAGGCTGTGTCACATGAGTACCTATTGTTAATAATGCTACTGAACTCCAAAGAGCTTAAGTATAAACTGGAGCTGGAACTGGATGTCTGTTAACAAAGCCAATTTTGGTTATCTTTGATTGCAACAAATTTAAAATGCATGTGAGCTTTACATAAATTTGATAAATAGTTCATACGACAAATAAATGCATTTATCCCTGCTTTATTTATTGTTCATTTCGTATGGTTTATATTTTCATTCCAAAACACTAAGTGGAATGGCTGTGAACCATCCCTGGGAACATATGGACTGCCTCTTCCCTGATTGGTTCTTTTCTATACAAATGTTATTTAAGACCAGGGGCTTTACTTTGCACACTCACTGAATAAACTATAGGATGTTACAACAGTACCATATCTGTAAAATAAAAATTTTGAAAGTGCAATAAAAGCGTTAGTTTTAATATGGTTTTAAATTACCTGTTCCGTCTCAGCCCAATGTTTAGCCGATTGTACGACGTAGGTTTCAACACATTTGTGTCATGATCACGTTGTCAGTAGAGAAGTTGTCATGATGACGGTGTTGTCGAAAGATTATAAAACATTACATCAAACACATACACGTCAATGAGTGTCGTCTTGCCAGTATCGTAAGTGCACACCTGCGAAAAAAATAAATTAAACCGACATTGCGTGCCCGTTGATCATCCGGTTATGTTTTCATCTTATTTGTGTTCGTTAATCGTAAATGTGTGCATGTACGTATTTGATGTAATGTTTCATAAACTTTTGATAACGATGTCATCATGACAGTTTCTCTTCTGTACATTGTAAATTGTGTTGCCATCAATTGGTCATGTAATTTCAAAGAAAATTAGGTAGGTAAGTAGGAATAGCCCCTGACCAATGGTTTGGTCCCATGAAGGGCAGTCAAGAGAGCTTCCACTGTAGGTACTGTTGATTACTAATTGTGCTATTTTTATACACAACAGAGGCTGTCAAGGAAGTGGAGAAGGCCACGTCACACATAAACAATTTGGTCTATGAGCAAGAAACTCACTCCAGACTTGTGACCCTTCAGAACTGTCTGGTTGGCTCCAAACCTTGCATTGTGGGACCAAACAAGAGGCTGATAAAAGAGGGTGTCTTAATGAAGGTGGGTCTTTATATCCTGTGTAGACATATCAAGATAAAATTCTAGACAATTACTCGATTGAAAAATAGTACAAATTGAAATTACTATTTAAAAAACTACAGTTAGTTTTTGTGTCGAAAATATTTTATTTCTGACCTTATTTTAAGTTCTGGAAAGCTCTTTACTGTAAAAACTTATTTTAGATTTTAATATAAATTAAATCAATAATGTCAGGTTGTAGAATGAAGCAACTTGTTTAAAGTTTACAAAAGTTTTACAGTTCTCTTATGAATTTTACAGGAATGAGTTGTTTATTTCTTATGTAATGTTTTCAAACATATTTGTGTACTATTCTTAGTTTTACAACATGAACATTAATGCTGTATCATGTGAATTTTCTCGTACAGTACTGCACTCAACATCAGTGATGTAAGCGACTGACTACACCAGGAAATAGACTTGGTTTACCATCAGAACCGGTTAGGATGGCAGGATTACTACTTTTATTGTTGTGGTCACAGCATTAGATGGGTGGCAAAAAATGGAAACTCCAGCTGTGTAAGTTGATGTTAGAGGCAGTTAAGCTCCTCTACATGTGTAAAGGATTGAAACTATTTTGAACGGATAGAAGCACATTTATTTGGGTGTGAGTTAGCCAAATTCAGTTGTGCGTAATCAACTGTTCAATTCAATTCAAAGCATGTAAGCATATAATTGTACGATGCCAAGTGTAGTGCTAAATATGACTTTGAAACGTTAAAACGATTAAGATTAAGTTCTATTAGTAAATAGAAAACATAATAAATACAGACCCTATGTATTTACATATCTCAATGATCGGCAGACTGTGGAGTAAAAACAGAGCATATTTTAAATGGCAGCGACACACTCAAGCATCCGCCTAATGCTGTGACCTGACCCATAGTTATTGTTTCGTAAATATTAGATGAAATAAATACAGGGTGTTTTTTTAATACAACCCAAAATTTATTTTATCAGTAAAAGGATTAAACCCGTAAAGATTGGGATTTCACCTCAGTAGATTATTTTCTTTGGGGACGCATAAAAAGTAAGGCCTATGAAAACAAACCACAGGATATTCAGCTGCTGAAAATAAACATAACAAATTTAAGACAAGAAATTGAATGAGGTACTTGGCAACACGTGTTCAGGAATTGGATGAAGAGAGCCCAACTTTTCGTAACAATCCATGGATTGTTTGGACACTTAATGTAAGCTAAATGTTATCAAACTTTGATAATAGGTTGTATAAAATGTAAAAATTAACAAAACAATATTTATTTAATTTGTACATATGCACTATTCAATATTAAACATGGGTTGCGTTTAAAAATAAAACACACACTATAATTTTCACTTTAGTATTGAAGGATCAGTCAGTGACCAGTTGTAAATGATGGACTTGGTTTATTTATCTGTGCCAGATGAGTGCCAGCGGACAGAAGGCGCAGCGGCGATACTTCCTGCTGCTGAGCGACAGCGTGGTGTACTGCAAGCTGCTGGCGGGACGGGAGCGGGAGGAGCCCCCGCGGGACCCGGGGAGTCTGCAGGTAGGGAATCCAATCCCGGGATCCTGCGTGATTTTAGGGCATATTTAATCCCAGGATTCTCATGCTCTATTCCAGGATTTTCGGGATTATCAAATTTATGTGTGAAATCAATATTTACCAGGTTCAAAAAAATTATAACAAGGTTATAACTAAGAAAAAATAGTTAAATGTCGTTGTTGACAGAGTAGTCATGGTTTAATAAGTTATTTACCGTCGTACGTGGTTTTCAATTAATATTTTCATGCTTTTGAAAAAATTAACAAAGACATTTTAATTAGTTTCTGATACATTATATTGAAGTTGGTATTAAGTTTCATTATGATACTCTTAAGATTTTTAAAATTTTTATCCTTTAGTCCTAGTTTTTCTACTTACCGGTACATCTCTCCAAGCGAGATTTTACTCCTGTAGTTTTGATACTGTTTGGTCAAGTATATTCATATTTTGTATAAGAGTTTATTTAACTTATGTTTTAGTACCGGTACATGTTGTTACGGTTCTTTTAGACATTTTACGGTTATAGGGCCTACCTTATGATGTGATCCGTTTTCACTTTATTGTCTATTATTCGGTGTTTCACGGTAAGGTCAAGGTCAAGGCTGACCATGTCGTCAATTTTTGAACTTTCTAATTTTTCGTAAAAAAATACGTTTACAACTCAAAACTAGGCGGAAACTGCTCTATGTGCTGCACTATAATTATGATACTATATATGCATGCAAGATTATACTAAAACTTTCTTTTTGGATACTAAAATATCGTCCGTGATTGGATTCCCTACCTGCAGGCCTGTTGCGTGCTGCCGCTCGGCAAGTGCAGCGTGGAGAGTGTGCTGGGCCACGGGGTGTTCAACCTCAGCTGCCGCGGCGAGACGTACATCCTGTTCTCCGAGCACCGCGAGGACGCCGGCGAGTGGGTCGCCGCCATCCGGGACGCCATCGCACAGGTGCGTAACATCACTAGTGTGTAGAGGTTATGTTGTAACACAGTAGGGGATCCCCAGTGACATACTAATGGGATTTTGCTAGTTTGCTACTCGTGTTCCTCCTGACGGTGCATAAATGCATTTTTCTTCTCCCCAGAACCAGACCATCCAAACCAATCTAGACATACAAAGCCCACCCAGTGGCTCTTTCCCTATGGAGCCCATGGCACAGAGCTGGAAATGGCAAAAAAATAGGGGCACTAACAACTTAGGTTAAGAAAGACTGGCTTGCTAAAGTGATGGAATTAGGAGTGGAATCAATGAAGATGGGAAACTAACACTATAGATTTTAAGGAAAAAGATAGAAAAAGGCATGAAAGGATTAACACTTTGAACCCTAAGCCCGAGTATAGCTCGGGGCATGGCGTATGTCGCCGTGTACGAAGCCCGAGTATAGGTCGGGCTGCGAAATTAAATTCCATTGCAACGTATATTCGACGTATTTTCGCTAATCGTTGCTAGGGAACTCTTCCTTGATCATCTGGCATTGATTATAGTATCCAAAGGTCTCGAAAAAGCCATCTATTTAGCAGCAGAAAAATAAATCCAAATGTCTGCAGCTGATCCTTTCGTCACCGGCTGACGACGCTTTGTTGTCTGCAGTAATGGCTGACTTTGTTTACGTTTGTGTTGGCGTCCAATAAAGTGTGATTTTACTTATATTTACAAGTTTTGAGTCTAAGATTTGTTATTACTTTATTACGTAATGTTTTTGTCATGTTTATTGTAAAATACGAGAGATATATTTGATATGAGTGATGTTTGTGACTACCGTCACAATTTTGTTTTCTTCATTTTTTTATGTCCGTTTTATGTGAAATCCTAAAATTGTTGTTTGTTGTAACTGTAATAAAATTTATATCATTTGAAAGGTTATATTTTTCTCTTAATTTTGATATATAATTTATATGGTAACAAATATATGTATTAAGCTACGAATTTTAATTTGAACCCCAAAATTGGCCAGTAACGCACGTAAAAAGAGATTTTAGCGCCCAGGGTTCAAAGTGTTAAAACAGAGATGAATTAAAACGAATACATGATCCTGTAAGCCCAGGTATATTGGAGGGTGGGAACTGGGTCAAGTAATAAGTCAATGGAAAAAAAACAAAAAGACATTAGATGTTTGTAGAGGTTATGTTGTAACGCAGTAGGGGATCTCCAGTTGGATACTTACTGGCTTTTGCCAGTTTAGGTACCAATGCTGGGTACAGGAACGGAAGTTGTCCTGATTGGAGGAATAGTAGACGCCCTCTTATCTGGACACACCTGCACTGAGATCCGTCCAGATAACGGTTTTCCCAGTTAAACCCTAAAACAAGTTAAATTATAACTCTACGCATACTGCATAAGCCAATAGTATTATTAAGACTTGTGGTTACTGGTCTCAACCCTTTCTCATGAGAATTGTTGATCACACCTGGTTAAAGTGATATGTTATCAAAAATCGTCCGGTTGAAAAGATGTCACTTTCTTGGCGTGTTAAACTGATGTCCAGTTAAAAGGTGTCCAGATAAGAGGGGGTCTACTGTAGTGTTATAGCTGGTGAACAACTTTTGTTCCCCACCAGGGGAGGCTGGGCTTGCCGGCAGGGTGGGGGGGGGGGGGTACCAGAGGCGGATTTGGAAATTTGCCGCCCCTGGGCTACACAGGGGGAGTAGGGCCGGCGGCGGGATTTCGGGCTCGGCAAAAGTGGTGACCTTTTTTGTGGTCCTTTTCGACTGTTTTTTCCTGTTCCGGGCCCTAAGCAGGGCTATTTCTACAATTTCAGGGGGGACTTGTGACTTCTCTCTCAAATTTGCTGCCCCCCCCAAATTCTGCAGCCCTGGGCTATAGCCCTTTAAGCCCATATGTAAATGGTTTTCACCCTGGTTCCTCCCCTCGATTCTCTGTATCAGTTGCAATCATTTTAAAATTTTACGTGTCATTGATTTGATTAAGCAGCTGTTGCTATGCATGTAAACCATGTCAAAAATGTGCTCTAATTATTAGTCGACTGTACTGGGAAAGGGGGGGGATATTGTGCTCACTGCCATAGATTAACCTATTATTTATTGGACTAAAAAATAGATGAGAAAATAGATGAGTTTTAACTGGTTATCTAATTGAAAATGGATTTTTCCCGTCAGTAAGCTTTGTCGGTAAGTTTTTTGCTGTTGTAAGTCATGCTATCAAATAAGTTATTTCTTCAAAAAGAGAGGACTCGTTACTTTAAAAGGTATCCCTCTTAAGTATAATTATTTTTTGAAATTTCAATATAAGATTCACATAATTAAATGAATTACATTAATCTGAACAAAACTGTTAATGTTGTATCTAATTTGTTAATGCTAATATTGAGTAGGATTTTATCAAAAGGAAGCACAGAATTCAGCTAGCTTGCCTGAAGGAACAATTTTTAAATCAGGAAACAAAAACACATATCAGGAAGAAATTCAAAGTTTTTCACTGATAATTCTAGAGAGCCAAATTATCATTGAAAACTGTTTTTTTTTGTGTTTCTGTTTGTTGGATTGAATACTGCTACTTCAGGTAAACTAGCTGATCTGATCCTATGAAATTTCTTTGTTAGTTTGGGTACTTATTTTTTAATTTGTCTCTTATTTTTACAGCTCCATGACAATTTGAAAACCCTCAGGAAAAAGAGCAGTTCACGTCACACACTACATTTGACAAGGAAAAGAAAATTTCTCAAAGTAAGTGCCCTGCCAAGAACACATTTATGTAATTAACAACAGTGCTCGATTTGTAGGACTTGAGAGACTTGAACTATAACTTACCACCAGGTACCAATTACACGATGATCACAGCCCGTAATTGGCAGAAGTAAATTTTCTGTAAATGACAATTGCAAGTAATCTATGAGACTTCACTCATCTGTCATCCATACTTGGCTTAAAATACCTACCTGGGTAGGTCGCCATTTCAACTAGTGTATCTAATGAGAGTTACATGCGAAGTTTCAGCTCAAAATGTGTTTTCTTGTTTAGTCTTGAGCTAATCTGAATGTTGAAAAAAGACCCAAATAGTCATGTATAAAAATCTAAAATTTTCTTTTTCTTTGGATCTAAATCAGTGTTTTGTTGATTTTTATTATGATCGTTAAAAAGTTAAGAGTTCACTTAAATATGTCTTTCAAAACTAACTATTATCCACATAGATGAATACTTTCTTGAAAGAGGGTGATTGGGGAGGATTACCCTGTGTAATTGGCCTAAAAGATTATAGTATCACAGTAATTTGCGAAAATTTACTTTGGCTAACTAGGCGCAATTTTCACTCATGGCAAAACTATGAGGCCGGAGGGCTGATTCCATGCAACTGTCTTTGCAGCAAAGTTCCTACCGTCAATTAAGCTTGATCATTTTAAAAGGCAGACAGAGCTCTGTAAATCAAGCACTATTATGATTTTTAAATATTCTTTATGTTATCGCTGTAAAGTGTTAATATTCATCGTAGATTCCATTCTGTTTGCTGAGGAGTTATTTTAGATAATGAGTCATGTTAGAGTCTCTTAACACTAAAATATTAAGTCCTTTCAGGAAGTAGTTAATAAAGACTTTAATCAAAACAAAAGATGTATCACTAGCAGTATGAATATTTATAATTTTTTCACTGAAACTCAACATATAATTACAATCCAAGTTTTTGAAGTACTTTTCTTTATTGTTATTATTATCATTATTATTATTAGTATTAAAAGATAGTTTTAGCTTTCTATTCAGTTGTATCAAGTACGGTTTAGGAATTTTATGAAGTTGTTATAAACATCAAAAATGCGTTATTTATAGGAGAATCACCATCAGAACGAGGAGAGTCCTGTGAAGAAAATTAAAACATGTGACACTCTTAGACACGTATGTATCTATTTAAAATTTTATTTCTGAGATTTCATGAAATGTTGTAAAATGTTGTGATTTCAAGTTAGATCTCGTCTTCAATTGGAAATCAGTATTGGACAGAGAGTATTAAAACACTTATTAGTGTATATTATTTGTCAGATTTTAAGGTACTTTGTATTGAAATGATTTCATAGAATGTCTGCAGTAGCTTAGATTCCAGAATGTATTTAAGTTGGCAGAAAATCAGAAAAAAATTGTCTTTCTTAAAACGATATGGTTAATGAGGAGCTAAAGTATAATTTTTGTAGATTTACTTAAATATTTTATGATTATCATACAATAGTTCCATTCAGTTATTTGATTTGTAATTTTATTTGTATGAAACGGATACGTCAACTTTACTGTCTTATTACATATTCCATACATTACGAATAGAAATAAAATAAACCATAAATGTAATTAAATATCTTATCATCTACAATCATGTCTTCTTAAAGCTCAGATTTTCTTAGACTAATCTGAAAATATGTCAGTAAATCAAAAGCAGAGAATTTAAATCAGACCTGTGAATCTATCTTTTAAATTAGAATGCACATTATTTGAATGTTACCATCTACAGATCCATTTCCAATTATTTTTGATGTCTCTAGATTGCTTAAAAATGCTAAATTATGGTCCTATTTTCAACAATTTTCTGGGAACCCCCCTCTGCGCTGGGGCTATTCTATAACCCCCCCCCCAGGTTTCGTGGTATCTTTTGTTAAAATGAAAGTTAATCTAGTTAAAATTAAATGTCCACAAAAATATTTCCTCCACTACCAGCACACTTCAGATGTGCTATTAAATCATGATAATGTGAGATTGATTTACTATGAATGTTAAAGTAATACTGTAGCGTCTGCGTCTGGTCAGAACACAGTTGATGTAAACACATCGCTGCAATTTTTCATTGTATATAAATTGCCTGTACAGGTTTTTGTACAAGCCCAGTCGAACAACAAATTAGACAACAAAGGTTAAAGTAGTCAAAGCACAAATCTCCTACAAAGAAAACTAGTGTCCCAATATTTATTGAACTTTTTTCCATTATATATTCTTTCAAATTTATCTGTCTTATAGGGCGAAGAGAATGAAAATCAGCAATGTGAAAGGAGAGAAACACTTCATAAGCTTGAGGTAAAACTTGTTTTTTCCTGTAAGGAATTCTTACAACATATTCTTTTGTAGTAAATAGTTACTGTAGCTAAAGTTTAAATATGATGTTTTATGAGTAGCCATAAACTAATTGTAATGCGAGAAGTGAAAAGTGACATCGTCTAAAAATTTTTCAGCATTCTGAAATTCAGCTTTAAATGGTCAACAATTTTATACAGGCTATTGTTCAATTTGAAAAACAATAGTTTTTCAATGTTCAATTAAAATACCCCAGGACCTACTGCTTATTTATTTTGCGGACAAAAGTTTCCTTTTTTACTTTTTACATCACACTAATTGTGTGATTGTGGAAAGTTTTTATATAGTTTTGTGCTGAAGTTAGTGAAAACTAAATCAAATTTCAATAAAAGGGGCATGAGAATAATGCTTCAATTCATAGGTTTTACTAACAATTATTTTCAAAGCTATTGCATTAAATAAAGTTTATGGAAATTGTGTTAATTTTCAGGAAAACACACAGAAAACCAACTACTTTCAGTCTATCAAATCGGTGCTGACAATATTCGGAGAGAGTGTTAGACGCTACATGTTCCCAGGACCATCTTCTAGGTAGTGTAAATGAACCTTGAGACCTGAAATGTTTGGATAGTCCTTTTTAGTTTTTAAGCTGTAAAACATATTTGGTTGTGTTAAATGTATAGAGTCTTTATTTTATATGTAAGTTTTTATTTGTTTTTATTTGAATTGTGTAACATTTCATCTGAGTGAAAATATAATGTATTTTCTGTTATATTTGTGTCAAGATTTTTTAGATGCAACTTTTTCATTTGTTATATAAAGTTAGTGTAAGAAATGTTGCTTGTAAGGTGTGTGCATTGTCAAATGTTCAGAATTATCTTTTTTGTGAAAATCCTCATTGAGTTCAAACTTTAATGTATTTTCCCATGACTTATTTCACAGATTTATTTTATGTGACTAAAATATGTTGATTCCCTATGTTAGTTTTAAGACTCATAT
Organism: Flexamia atlantica; assembly: GCA_035578135.1. Classification (NCBI taxonomy): domain Eukaryota; kingdom Metazoa; phylum Arthropoda; class Insecta; order Hemiptera; family Cicadellidae; genus Flexamia; species Flexamia atlantica. The sequence goes on along the minus strand of JAQJVK010000030.1, from coordinate 7,646 downwards.
TTTGTTCAAAACTAGGATTTCAAATTTTGTGAGGAAAGTTTTTTTTAAATGTCAAATTTATGTATGTCTGTTTGATGTATTAAAATGTCAAGTTAAACTTGAATAAAAATGAAAACTTAAATCAAAGTTAGAACTGTTAAGTTTTTTTTAAGAGTAGGCCTAAATTTTAGATAAAAAAATAAAACTTTGTAGTCTAATAAAAAATCTTTAAAAAAAGTTTATTATTTCACCTATAAATGTTGTGTACTCAATATAAAAAATAGTGCAGGATTTTATTCGATATTTGTAGGTTGGGTTAGGGCTTACGTGGCGTCATTATTGCTTTATGATTTTAATAAATTTTTATATAATCGCTAAACAAATTTTTAAAATAATTAAATAACAATGAAATGTACAGGGGTCTTTCAGAAAGTTAAAGGTTGGGTTTCTTCAGCACCAGGTTTCATTTGGCCCAGGTTGTTAATACAGTACACCTCGGATTATCCGGACCCCATATTATCCGGATCCCGGATTATCCGGACCGGTCTCTCCGAAAAATCAAAAAATTAAAATCACGGCAAAAACATGAATTTAGCGAGTTTACGAATGAAATGCGCCTTCTAAAAGCAAAATGCAAATTTGATACATTACTGTATGCATTTGGAACCACAATACTGAAGGAATCGTATTGTCTGAACAGTACATTCAGCATTTTTGTGAATTTAATTTCCTGAAATGCTAAGTTGGGAGCTAGCAGTCATTAACATAGTCGTAGCCTACGTCAATTTTGGGAGTTTGTTTATTGCAGTCCCTTGATGTGTTACGTTATTTCTTAAGAAGAGTTACTGTAACAAGTTTTGAGTTAATATAAGTTTCTTCATGATTATTTTAAGTTTGAGTTATGAGCATTTAATTTTAATAAATTAAATATTTAATCCGGCGTTTTACTCCAAACCTAAACCATATGTATGGTAAAAGTTAACATTATATTCGTATGATTAAAAAAAGTTTAGTTCTGAAATTTGTTTCAAAATTGAACCCTCGTAACATTTGAAAGACTAACATGTTGTACAGTATTGAAACACCGTTTAAAGCATCAATTTAGCAATGTCCATGTCACACGATTGCTGTTTAGACAATATTGTAATGACCTCGGATTATCCGGATTTTTTGTTAACCGGATCGGTGTTCCGCCACATTAATCCGGATAATCCGAGGTGTACTGTATAGTAAAAATAAATATTTAGCTAATAAATCAACTTATTCATTGTTGTTTGCCTCCAGAACTGTTAATCGACTATTAAATTATGGTTTAAATACCTCCAGTCAACAGTTCTAATCTTGTAGATTCTCCTACATGTTTCGAAACTACCGTTTCATCGTCTGGGATGATCCAAAAATTGTCATGACATTAAATTCTTGACACTTAAATAATTTAAAAATTTTAAAAACATTTATAAATTCACATACACATAAAAACACTTAATAAAAAACCAACATTGAGTACTTGTGCTGGCCAGCAATAGACACCGACTGAGGAAACAGTCTACCCCACCCCAACTTGACCTTGAACCATCAGCTGATTTGTTGTTTTATCCTGAAAGTAAGAAATGCGGTCAAATAATCTGTTCGAATTGTATTTTAGTTTTTCGTTCAAAATATTGTTGGGATCATTTTTGAAGGCGTTATATATATGAAGTTCTTCAAGTGTTGACATGAGGGGTGATTTTTTACACTTATTTAACACCTGCAAATTTGTCTCAAAATTGATAACACTGTGGTTTTTCTCAGCCAGATGTTCGGCAAACATAGATTTTTGTGTCAGCAACTTTGGTTTTGGCATGTGTTCTGAAAATCTTTTCTTGAACGATCTGCCTGTCTGTCCGATGTAAAATTTTGTACAATCAGAACAATTTAATTTATACACTCCAGTTTGGTCTGCTTTATTTATTTTTGGCTTGTATGTGTGGGTGTTCAGCTGTTTTTCTAATTTGTTGGATGTTTTGCAAGACATTTTAATACCATGTTTTTTCAGTTCTTTATTTAAAGTGTGACAAAGTGACTGACCAAATTCGACTGAGATAAAACTTTGGGCTGTTTCTTGATTTGGTTTCTGTATGTTAGTTGAACTATTAATTTTCATTTTCTGTTTATTAATTAATTTATCTATTAAATCACTCCTATAGCCATTGGCCACAGCGATGTACTTTATTATTGATATTTCGTTGTCGTAATCTACCTTCTCCATAGGTATCGCTAAAAGGCGATGGACAAAACTGTTGTACGCTGCCATTTTATGGGCCATTGGGTGGTAAGATGAGGCATGTATTGTGTGGTCTGTTGCAGTGGGTTTACGATATATAGAAAACTTAATGTTACCATCTGCTCCTTTTCTTAAAGATAAATCCAAAAAATTTATGCTATTGTTGTTTTCTAATTCTAGAGTGAATTTCAAGTTGTTCGAAATACTGTTCAATTTTTTGTTTAAAAGCTGGAGTTGTCGGGCATTTCCTTTATAAAAAAGCAATGTGTCGTCAACATATCTTTTGTAGAATATTATACGACTGCTATGAACGTTGTCTGTTGAAAATATGTGTTTATTCTCAATGTGGTTGAGGTAAATTTCTGCCAAGATACTCGAAAGTGGTGACCCCATGGTTAATCCATCTTGTTGGATATAAAACTTATTATCAAAGCGAAAATAATTCTGGTTGAGTACAATATTTAGTAAATTCATAGTTTCATCTATGGCTTCAGGGCTTAGTTGAGAATGTTCTTTTAGGTTCCGTTCAACAAGAGTGAGGGTTTCTTTGACAGGCACATTTGTGAATAAATTGACCACATCAAAAGATGCCATAATAAATTGTTCAGGTAATGAAGTTTGTTGTATTATGTCAGTGAGTTCTATACTATTTCTAATGCTATGATTGTTATTTAATATTATGTTATCTCTCAAAATTTTATCAAGTTTCTTAGCAAGCTTGTAAGATGGCGCAGATGTGAAATTAACCAACGGTCGAATTGGAGTGTTATCCTTATGGACTTTGGGCAATCCTCTCAAAGTCGGGGCCTTCGGGTCTATCATTTTTAAATGCCTTAGGTCCTCTTTAGAAAACAAAACTTTTACCTGGTTCATTTGACTTTTCAAAACATTATTAAACTTATCAGTTGGATCGTTCTGAATTTCTTGTATGTTATTACTTATAATAAAATCATTGACTTTTGCGTTGTAGTCATCAATGGTCATGATAACAATAGACTGACCTTTATCTGCTTTTGTGATCAAACAATTGTTATCTTTTAGTTTATTTTTAATACTTTCTAACAAAGTTTTATCATTATGGTTGATTCTATTATTCCAAATTTTATTGTTCTTATCTAATTGACTTATTTTCCTGTCTAAGACATGCCTAGCAACTGTCTTATTTTGGTCATCTTTGATGCTATTAATGGCTGTCTCAGCATTAATAATTTCAGAAATAATTTGTCTCTTCCAATTACTTTTAGCAAAATTGTGTTTTAAGCCTTTATTCAATATATTTATTTCAGATTCATCAAAGTATACATTAGTAAGGTTAACTACTCTTTTATAGAAAACATGATTTATTTTAATATTTTCTTTGGTGTTAACCTGACGTTTTAAAAGTTCGTCAATCTTTTTAGTTTGGTTCTTTTTCTTTTTAAACACATCTTTGTTGATACTCTGTTCAAGTTTATACAAGGTTTCGTCTCTTTGAGCAGGGTGTAATGCATTCAATAATTCCAGATGCTTCTTGTAAAGTAGACTATTTAACATGCTCTTTTTCCTATAAAGAAACTTAATTTCTTGTTTTATCCAAAATATTTCTGCTACTGACTTTGTTTTTTGTGCAACAAAAGATTTATTTCTAATTTTTACTTGTACATAGTTGGGTATTATTTGCAGATCTAAACATGTTTTATTAAATTTTATGTTTAGGTTAGTATTCAGTAATTTATGTTTGACATTTTTGTAATCAAAGGCAATTTTAGCCTGACTGGCAGATAACTTATTCATTGTTGTTTGCCTCCAGAACTGTTAATCGACTATTAAATTATGGTTTAAATACCTCCAGTCAACAGTTCTAATCTTGTAGATTCTCCTACATGTTTCGAAACTACCGTTTCATCGTCTGGGATGATCCAAAAATTGTCATGACATTAAATTCTTGACACTTAAATAATTTAAAAATTTTAAAAACATTTATAAATTCACATACACATAAAAACACTTAATAAAAAACCAACATTGAGTACTTGTGCTGGCCAGCAATAGACACCGACTGAGGAAACAGTCTACCCCACCCCAACTTGACCTTGAACCATCAGCTGATTTGTTGTTTTATCCTGAAAGTAAGAAATGCGGTCAAATAATCTGTTCGAATTGTATTTTAGTTTTTCGTTCAAAATATTGTTGGGATCATTTTTGAAGGCGTTATATATATGAAGTTCTTCAAGTGTTGACATGAGGGGTGATTTTTTACATTTATTTAACACCTGCAAATTTGTCTCAAAATTGATAACACTGTGGTTTTTCTCAGCCAGATGTTCGGCAAACATAGATTTTTGTGTCAGCAACTTTGGTTTTGGCATGTGTTCTGAAAATCTTTTCTTGAACGATCTGCCTGTCTGTCCGATGTAAAATTTTGTACAATCAGAACAATTTAATTTATACACTCCAGTTTGGTCTGCTTTATTTATTTTTGGCTTGTATGTGTGGGTGTTCAGCTGTTTTTCTAATTTGTTGGATGTTTTGCAAGACATTTTAATACCATGTTTTTTCAGTTCTTTATTTAAAGTGTGACAAAGTGACTGACCAAATTCGACTGAGATAAAACTTTGGGCTGTTTCTTGATTTGGTTTCTGTATGTTAGTTGAACTATTAATTTTCATTTTCTGTTTATTAATTAATTTATCTATTAAATCACTCCTATAGCCATTGGCCACAGCGATGTACTTTATTATTGATATTTCGTTGTCGTAATCTACCTTCTCCATAGGTATCGCTAAAAGGCGATGGACAAAACTGTTGTACGCTGCCATTTTATGGGCCATTGGGTGGTAAGATGAGGCATGTATTGTGTGGTCTGTTGCAGTGGGTTTACGATATATAGAAAACTTAATGTTACCATCTGCTCCTTTTCTTAAAGATAAATCCAAAAAATTTATGCTATTGTTGTTTTCTAATTCTAGAGTGAATTTCAAGTTGTTCGAAATACTGTTCAATTTTTTGTTTAAAAACTGTTTATCCAACAAGATGGATTAACCATGGGGTCACCACTTTCGAGTATCTTGGCAGAAATTTACCTCAACCACATTGAGAATAAACACATATTTTCAACAGACAACGTTCATAGCAGTCGTATAATATTCTACAAAAGATATGTTGACGACACATTGCTTTTTTATAAAGGAAATGCCCGACAACTCCAGCTTTTAAACAAAAAATTGAACAGTATTTCGAACAACTTGAAATTCACTCTAGAATTAGAAAACAACAATAGCATAAATTTTTTGGATTTATCTTTAAGAAAAGGAGCAGATGGTAACATTAAGTTTTCTATATATCGTAAACCCACTGCAACAGACCACACAATACATGCCTCATCTTACCACCCAATGGCCCATAAAATGGCAGCGTACAACAGTTTTGTCCATCGCCTTTTAGCGATACCTATGGAGAAGGTAGATTACGACAACGAAATATCAATAATAAAGTACATCGCTGTGGCCAATGGCTATAGGAGTGATTTAATAGATAAATTAATTAATAAACAGAAAATGAAAATTAATAGTTCAACTAACATACAGAAACCAAATCAAGAAACAGCCCAAAGTTTTATCTCAGTCGAATTTGGTCAGTCACTTTGTCACACTTTAAATAAAGAACTGAAAAAACATGGTATTAAAATGTCTTGCAAAACATCCAACAAATTAGAAAAACAGCTGAACACCCACACATACAAGCCAAAAATAAATAAAGCAGACCAAACTGGAGTGTATAAATTAAATTGTTCTGATTGTACAAAATTTTACATCGGACAGACAGGCAGATCGTTCAAGAAAAGATTTTCAGAACACATGCCAAAACCAAAGTTGCTGACACAAAAATCTATGTTTGCCGAACATCTGGCTGAGAAAAACCACAGTGTTATCAATTTTGAGACAAATTTGCAGGTGTTAAATAAATGTAAAAAATCACCCCTCATGTCAACACTTGAAGAACTTCATATATATAACGCCTTCAAAAATGATCCCAACAATATTTTGAACGAAAAACTAAAATACAATTCGAACAGATTATTTGACCGCATTTCTTACTTTCAGGATAAAACAACAAATCAGCTGATGGTTCAAGGTCAAGTTGGGGTGGGGTAGACTGTTTCCTCAGTCGGTGTCTATTGCTGGCCAGCACAAGTACTCAATGTTGGTTTTTTATTAAGTGTTTTTATGTGTATGTGAATTTATAAATGTTTTTAAAATTTTTAAATTATTTAAGTGTCAAGAATTTAATGTCATGACAATTTTTGGATCATCCCAGACGATGAAACGGTAGTTTCGAAACATGTAGGAGAATCTACAAGATTAGAACTGTTGACTGGAGGTATTTAAACCATAATTTAATAGTCGATTAACAGTTCTGGAGGCAAACAACAATGAATAAGTTATCTGCCAGTCAGGCTAAAATTGCCTTTGATTACAAAAATGTCAAACATAAATTACTGAATACTAACCTAAACATAAAATTTAATAAAACATGTTTAGATCTGCAAATAATACCCAACTATGTACAAGTAAAAATTAGAAATAAATCTTTTGTTGCACAAAAAACAAAGTCAGTAGCAGAAATATTTTGGATAAAACAAGAAATTAAGTTTCTTTATAGGAAAAAGAGCATGTTAAATAGTCTACTTTACAAGAAGCATCTGGAATTATTGAATGCATTACACCCTGCTCAAAGAGACGAAACCTTGTATAAACTTGAACAGAGTATCAACAAAGATGTGTTTAAAAAGAAAAAGAACCAAACTAAAAAGATTGACGAACTTTTAAAACGTCAGGTTAACACCAAAGAAAATATTAAAATAAATCATGTTTTCTATAAAAGAGTAGTTAACCTTACTAATGTATACTTTGATGAATCTGAAATAAATATATTGAATAAAGGCTTAAAACACAATTTTGCTAAAAGTAATTGGAAGAGACAAATTATTTCTGAAATTATTAATGCTGAGACAGCCATTAATAGCATCAAAGATGACCAAAATAAGACAGTTGCTAGGCATGTCTTAGACAGGAAAATAAGTCAATTAGATAAGAACAATAAAATTTGGAATAATAGAATCAACCATAATGATAAAACTTTGTTAGAAAGTATTAAAAATAAACTAAAAGATAACAATTGTTTGATCACAAAAGCAGATAAAGGTCAGTCTATTGTTATCATGACCATTGATGACTACAACGCAAAAGTCAATGATTTTATTATAAGTAATAACATACAAGAAATTCAGAACGATCCAACTGATAAGTTTAATAATGTTTTGAAAAGTCAAATGAACCAGGTAAAAGTTTTGTTTTCTAAAGAGGACCTAAGGCATTTAAAAATGATAGACCCGAAGGCCCCGACTTTGAGAGGATTGCCCAAA